>CM022475.1:9155090-9168693 GCA_011952105.1 Coreoperca whiteheadi | reverse complement strand
GGCACATTATTTTTTCCCCTTCCGGGTGAAACCAGGTTTCTTTTTTCATATTTAATTTGTGGAGAGGCAACCCCTCCCCCCCCCCCCCCCCCCCCCCTTCTCTCTCTCTGTCTCCCCCTCACTAATAAGCAGTGCTCTCTTCTTCGTGCATGAGGGACTTGCAATCGCTCCCCTCCCTCACTCAGACAGATAGCAGGGGAGATGGATGTGTCAGTCAGTCAGCGCTGTCTCATCTCAGTCAGGTGCTCTGTGTACTTCAGGCCTGCTGGCCGGTAAACCGCACACGGCTCATTTTTTAAGTCTCAAAATTGTCTGGGGAAAGCAGAACTGAGCTCATTTTGCCTAGTTGTTTTCCAGCTGTTCACTGGGCTGTTGTTTTTACTGGTACGACGTTGGCCTGCATGTCAATTTACAATTCAGCACTCAAAACAAACAAAAATCAAAAGCCCCTTGGATGTAATGTTGCTCGTAGCTTTGGGTGGGAAGGCTGTTTTCTTCAGGTCCCTTTTGCCAAGACGTTGCCATCCCTACCCGACAGAAACTGGAACAGTCAGTTCAGTACATCTCTCCATCTGCCTCTCTGCAGTGTCATGTCAATGAATAACAAGCACCAGGCCACAATCTCCAATTATGCAAATCGATGGTGGGATCCAGATATAGGGTTGTTTGTGGCAGATCTAAATGCAGATGCACTGCTGGTTTAGAGTTCTATCACATTACGGTCATGAATAAAGGACTGTCAACTAAGACTCTCTGCTCAAGCGTGTCTGTCTAGAAGATGCCAGTACATATTGTACACTACAGTGATGTTATTAAAGAAGTGCAAAGGTCTGAAAAATGTTTTTTTCTACCAGCCCCGTTAATTTCCTACAGATCATCCATGAGCTTCTGCATGATGACACATGATAAATAAGCCTTGCATCAGTCGAAACACAATGAAAGCCCAGCCTATTCAATCAGCTCTCCTTTGGTCCTTTGTTGAGACTCTTGTGGCCTAATTCCACTTTTTGTCAGCTAATGATCAGTAAGTGCCAGTTTAAGAATTTGACTTAATTTCTTTAAGTACTGAAAGCTCTGCGCTCATTCTCAATAATGTAGACCTCAAGTAATTATCATTTCTAATGCCTAATTTTTATCTTACAAAAAAAATGTTTATCTGGATAAGATTATGCAGACGAAGTTCACCTTGCACCCAGACACTGATCGTTTAATGATTTGAATAAACAGTATACTGGGTATCTATTTTAAATTAAGGTTCTGACCTGTAATTTGTATTAATTTTCCCAGACTATGGAGTTCAGGCAGGTCAAACCAGATGCAAAAAAGAAGGCCAAGCAGTTTCTCTCTCAGAGTGACCACAGACCACACAAATAAATAATTCCTAACAACTACTCCATATTAAATAGACTCAGTGGCAAACTATCCTTGCAAAGGCATGGACTTTATGCTGCAGAATAGCAAAAGAAGCAGCCAGATGCCATGCATTTCTCTGCTCAACTGATGCATCTCTTTTAGTCTTGAGGGCATAATGGTTTAGGCACAGCTTAAGTGACCCTTCCCTCCACAGTCTCGATCTGATAACAAAATCTCATACACTTTTCTTCTACTGAAACACATCTACAGAGGGATGCAACATTTCATCAAACCTGATCCTTTTCTTCAACTTCAAGTTATTGACGTCATGGCACAAAACACTGTTTCTTAGTTCCACACAACAAAGGGCTTGTCAGCGCTCTCTATTCAGGTCAGAGCTCTGCTGCAATCACAGCCAGAGTGATGATCTGATCCCACTTAATACAGCCTTGCTTGAAGTGCCCCGTGGATCTACAAAGGAGTTGGGTGCTCGAGATGGTGTGAACTGGTGGCTAAATGTTGCAGTTCTTTCCTAAAGAGTGCCACAATAAGAGACATAGCTGATTTTTCCCTCTACACTTGTTTCATTTTCCCAACCCAATTTTTTTGTGCTCACATCTGAGTCGCAATCATGGCAGTGTTCTACTTCCTTTGTAGTTGACTTAATTGGCCAGTGTTGCATCTTGATGTGGAGTTTTCATTATCGCTTACTGGAGTTGGCTTCTGTTGAATTTAGAGCCGTCAGAGGAGGCTTGAACCTTAACACTTCTAATCAAGAGCTTGCCTGTCACAAAAATTAGGAACAGTTACCATGAAATAGTTTAAATTTGTTTAGCAATCAACCTTAATGCTTACAGCAGGGTTTTCAAAAAATATATGCAGCTCAACAAAGAACGCAAAATTTAGCATTGTTCAAACTTCCAACGGAAGAATGAAAAAAAAAATGTAGCTCAACAACGTGGCAAAAACACTGTAAAGACTCCAAATTTACTGTAAATATGACGATGTATTTCATCATCTCTCGCTTGCTGTTTTTTAAGAGAACTTCACCATCGTCTTCCCCACAGAGGCAGCTCATTTAAACACGCTAACCGCTGGGAGACCAGCCACAAACGCCTAATTGAAACCCTTTTGAGTTTATGAATAAGAGAACACGGCCATGTGCCCCGGATTTAACGGCCGCGCATCATTGCAAATGCAGGGCGTGTTGAGCGGCTCTCCGACAGGCCTGTTACATAACACACTACTGCAGGTGCAACTCATAGAGAGCGGATATGAATGGCAGGCGGCAGCTTGTAATTGACCATCAGCTTGTGAGTGGGGGCATGGGGGTAGGGTGCATCAGCAGCATGACAAGTGAGGAGCGCTGCACTTGGCCATGCATGCTGAAGCTGAAATCAGACATTATAATAATATTTGAACTATTTCTGGTGTTGCAAGGCAGGTGCGAGTTTGTCAAAACACCACATGGCAGGATATGAGTATGAAATGTGTGAGAACAGCTCACAAAGCAAATGTTTTTTGCTGTCACATGCACTCAAAGTCTCGCAATGATGTAAGTGATTAAGTGATGTACGTTATCCAATCAAAGAATAAAAAAGGATAGGAGACATTCTGCTAGTTTATCATAGCAAGCTCCTTTAAGATACCCAATAGGACTGAATTTGGAGGGTGTTGCACGAGAGTCATGAAACTAAAATAACGCAGTTCTCTGAAAGTATAATGCCGTATCAAACACCTCGAACAGATCTCAGCGCAGTTGGATTAGAAGCTGTAAAAGATGGATGCGGTGAGAGAGTGAGCTGCTACACATCCTCAGAGTTGCTAGCAGCTGTTCAGGGTAGGGACTTGGCAGGTACAGATCGCGAGGGAGCTCACTAGCAACTCTCTCCTCCCCTCCTCCTCCCTCAGCTAGCGATGGCCTCATTTATCTGTCACCACCCCTCCTGCTCCCCAACCCCCTTCCACTCCAGACATCTTTGTCTAACACGCCTTCACCGTCGCTGTTGAGCTGAAACAAGTCCCGTCACTTTTGTTTTTATTCCATCAATTACTTTTCCTGCCAAATGCTGTGATCGGCTACTCCGAAAGCTGCCTGCTGCCCCAACAACTTCACATCTTAGCTGTGAGTCCTGGAGTCCTGTCATTTAATGACTTACCAATAGGCTCGACATAAAGTCTGTATTAGTCATTCACATCCCCTGTGCTGCCCTGTAACATGGTGGCAAAAATACCTATGGGCCCCAAAAGCACATATTGTTGTTCTCCTCTGAAATACGTCTTCAATTAGAATGTCATATCGCCGTGCCTCAGTCATCTTTTTCCATTGCTTCGAGTGATGAGAGGGAATCGGGCATTAGTTCTGCTTAAACGTCCATCTGACGGATGCCTCCCTTCAGAATTTCTCATTAGTCAAATGCATCTCTATTCCATCACAGCCAACACACATTGTTGACCGTGCATGCTTTTGATGATGACCCACGCCCCTTGTGTTTAAAGCCCAATTAATTACCATAGATAGTAGTCACATAAATGTTTCACCACAGCAGATGCCAATATTTCATATAGTGCATTTGAATTTACAGTCAACACAATCAGAAACCGAACAGATCTTCTATTTAATAGCACATGCTCGTGTTTTTCTGAGGAGGAGGGTGACGTAAAACTAAAAATAAGTTACTTGCATTTCCAATTCTGCACATATATGGTGCCGGTTCACATTATTACACATGTGTAATAGACACAAAAAAATCCGTGTGCTGTATGTATTTCTAACAGTATCAGGTTTACACACTGCACTTTTTCAAGCAAAGTCTCTTCAGCAAAATATCAAACTGACCACATGAAGTCCTCATCTTCTCAAAACCTTCCCAGACTGACATCAATAGTCTATCTCCCCTGCTCAATACTTCTTGCTGATGAAAGCAGAGTGCCTCACCATTTGGACGGCCCACGCCGATAACAGAGCTTTCAGTCTGACAATCGGGCCAAGCAGGTGTTTGGCGTTGTGTTGGGGGAATAGAGCAGCTCAACAGCACATTGGAGGATCAGAGGAGGCTTCAGATGCACCTGGTCACGTGCCAAGGCCTCCCTCCCCACACAATCTGGCCTGTTCTGTTCCCACTCAGTGGCAGACGCACCTCCGCTGGCAGCTCTGATGGACGCTAAGCTCTGTTCTGGTGACAAACGCAGAGATCATTCGCTCCGACCCACGCAAGCGTTTAATCATGATGCACCGCTACTGCTGCTCACACCCCAGATATTATATCGCGTGAAGTCCTGTTACTCTTACATTCGGAGATCTCAAAGGGTTTTGGATATGTAAAACTCAATGGTGGCTATTTCATGCCAGGTTTTGCTTTGTTAGGTAGGGTATTACCTGGAGTTTTACATGGCAACCATCTTGCACAAAAATAACTTTTATGTGTAGTCCCATTGAAGTGAAAGATACTTTTCCAAACATATTTAGAATTCACTGCACGTTTTGCACCCGCAGCACATGTCCTCTACCAAGCACATAAGTAATAGGCATGGAAATCACTGTTTAATATATGAATAATTTTGGAGTTGTATATGCAGTCCTTTAGCTGACAATTTCCATCTGGCTTTCACTAAATAAATGGACTGTTTAGATGTTCAGAATGCAATGTAGAAGGTTTATGCATAAAATTGGAGCTGGTCAATTTTTATCTTAACATGGAATCACGTTTATTGATTGTGTGGGAAATGTGTTTCTCATGCTAGCTCTTCATTACATGCAGCTGGCTGAATGTCCTGTGTTAAATAGCGGATTCCTGCTTTCATGCTGTATGTGTAGATATAGTTATGAAATCTCCCACCATATGCCCATGGTATAAAAATTTATCTCTGAACCTGTGTGCAGGGGAGGTATCAACAATATCAAAGGTAGCCTGAGCGATGGGAATGAGAGCATCCCAGAGGGTCTGCGAGCTGAAATAAGACAGATACAGCTGAGTGAGCCTTGATGGGAAAAAAAATACAAAGAGAGAAACGGGTCAAAGAGATGGGGCTTGGACCCAAGGGATGCCTGAAGATGGGACAGAACATAAAGGCATTGTTCACCAAAGCCAAGCTTTCAAAGGCTGAACAGTTACCTAGTGACGACATAGAGCATCAATGGGAAGTCAAAGTACACTAAATGTTGCACTACTGTACTTACCCAGCAGGAGTAGGATATCCGTTTCTGTATCTCGGGTTGTCCTGCTAACTCGGTCAGCCTGTCCTGAATTATAAAATCCACTCCCATACTGACAGAATGAGAAATTGGCACGCCATTCAGTTTAAGATAGACACCGTCCTAGTCTCACGCCTAAAACAACACTTCAATATTTTGGGGAAAAAGAGAGTTGGTTTATAAAATCAATACCACTCTCATATCTGTACACAGATTGTGAAATTGCAGCCAGCAACTGGTTAGCTTAAGAGTGAAAGCAGGGGGAAACAGCTAGCAAGGCTCAAAACTAAATCCACCTAATTGGATTGGTCTGTAATTCTCCTGTAAAACCTCAGTTTTTGTGCAGATGCAACAAACAATATATAAGATATTAAATAGTGAGCTTCAGAGGTGCTGGTAGGCAGACTGTTTTACTTCCGGACAGAGCCAGGCCTGTTGTTTCCCCCTGCTTCCAGTTTCTATGCTAAGCTAAGCTAACTGTCTCCTGTCTCGTAGCTTCTTATTTAACGGACAGGCACGAGAATGTCATCAGTCTTCTCATCTAACTCTCAGCAAGAAAGCAAAAAAAGTGCAATTTCCTGAAATATCGAACTATGCCTTGCTTTATCGGAGTAAAATCTCGAAATACAGTAATATAAATGATTGAGTTATTGTAATGAGTTGTTTCTTTACAACACTCCCCACTCCAATCAACACCGCCGAGCCACTTCCTGTCTTTCAATCCAACCTGTAAACCCACTGCTTAACAAAACCCTTCATGTGTCCCGTCTTGGTTCCCTTTGTTCCCATTTCAAGTGTCTTCTACCTCTTAATTCGTACCCAAACCTTGTCACGATAAATAAATGAGAAAATGCTCTCTCTCTCTTTGCTGCAGACTTGTCCCCATTTTACCCCAGAAGGAATCAGCGAGGGATGTGTGTGTGTGTGAAAGGATGATTTCATAAACTTCTCAGTGAATCACATGCTAATTGCTGCTTTATGCTCTTGCAAATGAACTGAGCAATTTGCTGTTGCAACACAATGTTAGCCAATTTGCTCGTCTATCAAGCTCATCATTATTATGTTATTCCGTCCTCAACCTGATAACACGCAAACATTTCAGCTTGCAACTGACAAAATATCCATTTTCCTGATTTCTTTTCTACTTTAAAAGCAAATTTCTACTATTTTCCTCACAACTCCATCTTTGGCGTCCTCTTTACTGTCTTACATGATATCCAACTGCGTCCTTGCGGAGTTGATAAAGCTGTGGGCCATCAAGGATCATCAAGATGATGCCTAGTTACTAGACCCTGGTGTTTTCAAAAGAGCTCAAACCATTGCTTAAAACGGCACGGTGACAGAGCCAAACTGACAGCTGAGAGTTGCAATTATTTCCAGGTTACTGAAAAATGTCACAGCCAAAAAACTGTGGGGATTTACCAAAGGGACCACTGTTTAATCAGCCATGTTCACTTTGTATTCATATTTAGATCTTCTCTTAGGGATTGTATTTTGCTGTTTTTGTGGCAGCTATTCAAAATGTTTTGCCTCCAAAGTTTCCTAAAGAGCTATTGATGTGCCTACTTTGGTGTTGTTTCTCAAGTGAAAAGTGGTATAAATAGGAGCTTTTGTGAATGCCAGCCTTCGAAGTTTTAGAAGTGCTCATGCAAAGTGAAGAGACAACTTGTGTGTGAAGTTTCATCAGTATGTATACATGCATTCAGATATGTGGGCAGTGTGTCCATAAGGTGTTGTATGACACTACGAAGCAACCAGGCTGTTTCTTGCTCAAAGTCACGATTGCTCAGAGGCGTAGACAGCAGGAGTGCAGTTTCAGTATTCAGTTTCACTCTGTCAAATGTTAATAATTTGTCTGAGATAGACTTCACAAAAGGGTGTTTAAATTGAAATACACAGGAAGACACATACATTTATGGCAATCCACAAATAGTTATCTACAGTCAGTGTCTCAAAGGACTATAATCTGACTGTTCCTCTCTTTGCCAAAGTGGTGACTCACTACCATTGAGTTGCTCTGAGGACACGTGGACAAAACTCTACAGATTTGATTATCATTCTTGCAGTGATCTGAGCCACAGAGCAATTACTCGTCAGGAACTGTAATCACTCAGAGTCTAAGCATGCATTTAATTACAGGAGTATTAACAAAAAATAATCACTCTTGAACACCAGTCACACAGAATGAGATTTGGCGAGGGGACTCTGAGATGATTACTGCCTGTAAATCTATCCATAAAATTGGGGGCTATTATGTCTCGTACTCAAATGGCTTGTTCAACAAAACTCTAATAGCATGCATAAATTTACACAGTTCATTACTGTAGTTCGTTAAGATACGAGAGGTGCTTTTCAGAATGGAGGCTGTTCATACAATATAGTGATCGTGGGAGAAGTTTGCCTTCAGGGCTTTCTGGAAGAAATGTTTTCTGCCTCTCTTTTTTACTAAACCTAACCAAGTAGGTTTGGTACCTAAACCTAAACATGTTGTAGGGCTTTCTGGCAGACAGCCTTACAACATGTGCGTATTATAGGTCTACATGTTAAAACAATGTCAAGGACACATTCAGTGGCACTGTTAATTGAAGTTGCTTTAATCGCAGTGCGCTAGTTGTATAGCAAATCATCAGTTCTATGTCTTGTAAAGGCACCCCATTGCCATATCTTGATGTTACCCCTAAAATAACCCTGTAAACATAAATTAAAACTATTACATCATTTATGCAAAACATAACCCTCTGCACATGCTGGTTACCACTGCCTCTTTGATGCTGCTTTGTTTCCCCGTTTTAGTTTCCCTCACCCTCTCTTAGCGATGATAACGCGTGACAACACACAGCGCAGGAGGCCGCACAGCAGGTGGCCGCTGGGAACCTTGCTGTCTCTCAAGCGACCGGCCTCTGGCAACCGCTGACCTCATAACACGCACACACACTCATACATACTAACTACCTAGTGTGTCAGCCGTAACAGTGTAGCAACCCGGGGAGCTTGTCCGACATGCTGAGTCGACAACAAGAGGAGCTCAAGTGGCAGCGAGGACAGCAGCCTCAGGGGGTTTGCTCGCGATGTACCTACGTCACCGCACAAACCACATGGTGTTGACGGGCCAAGCAGATAAAACACAGAGGCTAGTGTAAAAACATCACGTAAACTCTGAAGCCAGAGCTGCTGAGTATTACTGACTGGACAGGCAGAAAACCAGTGAGTGAGCTTGTTCTGTTTGTGTGATTGCCCTTTATTCTGTGTATTTATTCAAATCATAACATTAGGTGAGGAGAAAGTATTACGAAATAAAGTTGTCAAGCTAAATTGATGTGTTGCCTCCCTGTCAGTTTGAAAGATGCAACAGCTTCTTCCATTATTGATCTCAAAGTATAAAGTGAGGCATCCATGTATAGTAAATAGTGTATGCGCGAATGATAGCAAGGAATGAAAAAGAAAGAGGGGTGTGTTGTATTTGAACCTATGATGTTGTACTTACATGGCTCCAAAGCCACCTGGGAACATTTGCTCATTAACATTTAATGACATTCACACGAAAATATTTCACGTTCAATCCCACACTCAGCTTTTTCGAAGGAACTAAAACGAGACTGCCCAGACTATAAATAACAGCCCTCGCAGAAGGCGGAAAAAACAAAAGCAAAGCTTCTTCCAGCTACACGAATCGACAATGATAAGTCCACCAGCACTCATTTGTCTTCTGTCGGAATTGGTGTTGAAGCCTCCTTCCCGTTCTTATCACACTTGGCAGTTTGTGTTATGTTTATATGCAGTTATACAGTGAGTGCCCTTCTCCCTGACAGCCGGGCGGCTCCTAAGCAGGGAGCATATATTTCAAGGGAGGGTGCTCTTCTGCCAGCTCAGAGGCTTAATGTCAAAGGGGTGTATGTACTGTAGTGGTATTTCCCTGGAGATTACCTTTGGTTTAATCATAAGTAAATCTAGCTGCTGATTAATTACAAGACTGAAAAACTAGAACATCCATCGAGCTCTGGTGGCGTTCTTTTATTTTTTTTTAACATATTTTTCACAGTTTCTTCCACATACTAGATTATAGCTATTTGGCCACTGCTAGGCTGAAGCGCAAAATGTTTGGGACACATTTAGTCGCATAATATAGTACCCTTTTTATACTTGTATTTTTGCTACAAAATTGAGATCTAGCGCTCACACCAGGTACCCTATGTTTCACAGATGTTTAACAGACCTCTGTCAAATGTATGCATAAGCAACATTGATGACAAAGATTGCGGAGAAAGGAAGGGACACAGTGCCTAACTGCTTCATGTTATAACAAACCTCTTGAATGCAGCCCGTTATTATTCCACAGCACTTCACAGGAAGTATAAAATGACCAAATGGCAGTAATTCAGTCGCAATTTTTGCTAGCTAAAACTTGGACTTATGCCTCAATCCAAATGCCTTTGTCACATCCTAGATTAAATGACTCACTGAAATCATTCAGCTTTTCAAGTGACATACAGCATCATTGTGCATTCATGCAGCAGGAGCAAAGGTGTTGAACAACCACAAACCATGCCATTTCGCAGTGTAACATTCGGACTAACAATGCCTCCGATATGTAAGGACTTTTACGATACACAGGGACTAAAAGACTTGCTATTACCTTATCAGTTGTTCATTAAATAACCACTGCCCTCACTGAAGATTACAGGGGTAAGAGCACACATCACTTGCCTTTCAAGCCATTTCCTGCATTTGCTGGAAACTGCTGCACTGAATCAGGGAGGGCAGACACAAGAGCCAGTGGATTGTGAGTGTAGCTGCTTTCCCGCCCTGCACATGTTCAATAATAGGTTGAATCAATACTCTCTCACATTTTCTTTGTAAAACATTGCCTTACACAAGCTTTGTTTGATCTGCAAACGATGCGCAACAATTAACTAAATTTATCAAAACCAAGTGTCAGTAGCAAGTACATGTGGGTGAAAAGAGGAGTGATCTTTTGGTAAAGGATCCACAGTTGCGTTTCATTTAGGAAATGGAGCTTTTAGAAGCAGGGAGAAAAAAAAACAATACAGTCGAATACAGATGGTGTTCCGTGCTACTGTACTTTCATCTCCACAGGTCAAGGCAGGGTGAACCCTTATCTAAAGTGATGACTCAAACCCCACCGTCTGGCCAAGGCCGGTGTGCATATATGAATCACCCACAAATGATGTCATATTTTGTGATACATTGTCTCACATAGTCTTGACAGCACACAGTCTATAATACAAAGGTGAAACGACAAATAAAGAGATTTAATGTTTGTTCAGCAGATAGGATTCATTGTTCTGTAAGAATTGATGGGGAAACAGTGTTGAGATACAATGCATCTAATTGGTCTGAGCAAGTGTGGTGTGCATGTTTATTTTGGCTTGGTTTCTTGGTTTTTCTTTGTTAATTCTTCAGTCTTGGCTTCATCATTTTTGAAAGAATTTTCACACTTTCACGTTAGTTTTTCCATTCTTCTCTCTAAGCCAGCCACCAGCTCTTAAGTATGCTTTTAGGGACCTGCATGGTTGTTTTCATTCATCTTTTGTTTTGGTTTTGTCAGATTTTGCGCTGTTAAATGATACAGTCTGCGCTTATGTACAAAATCAGCAACAATGCCTAATAAGGCATCATTAGCTGGTTTGTTTCCCTTGACGATTCAGGCCACGGACCATTTCATGTTGTCTCCGTAGACAAAACTAGGCGTTGCAAAATTCTAAGGTAAACAAACAAGTTACAATCAAGAAATCGACCTCTAAAATACCAGAAAGTGTAACTGTAATTCAATTTCAATATATCGACAATATAAACCTGATTGTGAGACGCTAATTATGGGCATTTTACACCACATGAAACATTAGATAATAAGTTTAGGCGTGATAATGCTATTAAATCACAGGCTGTACATTTGAAGAAATCCTTTGAATTATGGTCCTGCTTTTAACTTAATGACATGTAATGTATCATCTGCGTTTGTCGTGATAGCAGTCACCTTTTTAAAAACCACCTACAGTATATCAGCGCCACATGCAGAGATGCGGTACAGTGGGCGAGAATGATGATAATACCCGAGGTGTGATCATGCCATGTTCCTGCCAAATAAAAGTGACAGGAGGAGACAGTAATCCCTGCTCGTCCTGCTGCAGTTTTTGACTGTAATCTCAGATTAATGCCCAGGAAATGTCCTTACGAGGTGATTGCACACTAGGGCAGATGTTGCAGCGCGTTAAATCATGTGTTGGGCTGGAGCAAGTAGATAGATGAATGAGTGCTCACGTTCTCTGGTGTTTCCAAAGCTGTTCACCTGAGGGAACAATGTCAGGAAGCTGTTATGTCAAAGATAGAAGGCTTTGTCATTATATATATATATAGTTTGTTTATTTTAATCTGCTTTGTTTTTTCGGACTTAGGTTACTGGTTGAAAGGTATGCCATTCTACAGTAAGCAACGGGTGTGCTTCATTTGGAGCTGAAGCTGAAATGATGTGAAGGACTGATATCGTGATGTATCGAACAGCACACCCGCTCCTTGTGAAAGAACATATACAAGTACATTCCTCCGGAATATTTACCAAAGTGTTTCCTTAAAACGCATCTTTCTTGAAGAAACATTTTTTTTCTTTTATATTTACTACATCTTTTAAACTTTGATGGCTATTGTGTTTGTTATGTTACTATTTAGATATTTGTTTTGGGGGGTTTTGACTGATTGTAACCGCATTCCATTCCATTCATTCTGCATATATCTTTGTCGAAAGCAACTTCAATTCTTCCCATACATTTACAATCACATCATTAACAAGGAGCTCAAGGATATCTGAACAAAAAGATAATCATAGACAACAGTATCCTTCATATGGTAAAGAATTATACTGAACGGCTGTCTTGAAGCATCCATTCAGGTTTTAAAAGCTATTATGAAGCAACTGTTACAAATAATCAGGAACACTTGTTTTGAAGCTACTACAGTATATTCCCCTCTTATGCCGAGTAAGCAGTGAAAGGGTTAAATACTTACAGCTCTACTGGACAGTAGCAAAGCCTTGAACAATGACTTAATGCACTCCACTGAGGCTGCTTCACATCCCTCTAATGGATCATTTTTCACCTGGCACCTCAGCTCTCTTAAGATCAACTGAGAGGGATCAGTTTTATCGATTCCTTTCCTCTACACCAATCTGGATCAATAAGGATTCCTGCATTTTAAACCACCAAACCCATTTCCAGCGCTGCTGCACCCCATCATGAGCTCACTCTTGTCATTTGAAATTGCATAATGAATTATGTTGATGCAACTGATTTGCTTCACTACCGGCCCAATGTTCATGGAGGGCAGCTGCGAGTGGATTTATATTTTGAGCAATGCCCCACCTTAGAGTTGATTCCTTCTCCTGCTCCTCTTCTAATTTAAATTAGAATTATTGTAAAAAACTTATGATGTCCATCTTTAGCCTTGGCTGCAGCACTTTTAATGACAGTCACTCCTGAAAGTTGTCTTCATCAGTGCCCAGATCTATTCCCTGGGTTCACATTCTGGCAGATGATTCACTGGCATGTTCAAAAAGCAGTTGGAAGCCTACAAGATTGTTAAAACCTGCGGGAGGATAAATGCATGCGCACCATCAGTATGCAATACATCAAAGATGCTGAGAAGCCTCAATGATGCGCTCACTGCCATGATCAAAACAGCGTGCTTAAAATGCCAAATCTCACTGCGATGGCTGAGATGGAAAAGGAGCACTAATGCAAACAACAATCTTAGGAAAAACAAAGGAAGACACTAAACACACTGGAGTGGAGCACCTTCAAAGGAAATATGAATATGTCATTGGGATAATGACCCTTTAGCTTGGATTCAACCTTCATCCATCCACTTACTGGGAAGGAAAATATAACCCATTTCCAGAATGATCAGATATCATAACTCTAAGATGAAAAAGGAAGCAATTATTTATACTGCTTGTTGACACTGCCATCAGATACTTGGGGAAGGTGCTTTGGTGTCAGATCTCACTGGGTAATGTGGTGGTGGTGATGGGGGGTGTGTGGGGGG
>CM022475.1:9070240-9155065 GCA_011952105.1 Coreoperca whiteheadi | reverse complement strand
GGGGTGTTGAAGAGAGGATTCAAGAATTCTCAGTTTTACCTGCAGTATTTCCAGTCCTTTATCATGCGAGGGCCTGCGTGGGGTTAACAGCAAAGGGAGGCCTCTACGCCTGTGAGGATTAGTGGCAATACGCTCCCACAAATCAGCTGTGGAAGGCAAATGATTGTCTTAAGGTGCAAAACAATAACATGTTATCCTGGCAGGGGTGGGGGGCTTAAAAAAAAACAAATAATGCCTATTTTCCAACCTATGTTTCATTTATGAGACGCTCATATGAAGCCTGTTATTCTTGGTTTATATTCATGGTTTATGCACAGAAATGCGAGGGGGGAAAAGGGATTTAGCAGAATGCACAAGGAAATGAACAGGGGTTGCAGGGCCATACCAATATGCTTATAACACAGTGGTACAAGGACTCTCCCCTGAGTGAGTTTGGATTTTGTGAATGAAACCCCTCCTTATCTATTCTGCTCGGGCTGCCGATCAGTAAATGCTGCCCGCGGCAAAACCCTCTCTGCAGCGCGCAAAGATTCAAACACATTTGCAAATGAGCCTGTTTCTCGAATCTAAATAACCCGAGATGTGCGGAGCCAGAGGTAAAGCATATTAGAATGGCCTGACTCTGTCATTACTTGGTGGTAGCATGCAGTATCGCCTCGGGTTAGTAACTGAGCAAGGCAGCCGTGACATTGAGACAAAGAGCTTGTATTTCTCACCACACCAGAACATGCTGGGCCTGTTTGTGACTCATGTTAGGTCAAACAGACGCCGTGTACCAAGGCGAAGGAACTGTCTGGCAGGTTGACTGTCAGAATCAGCAGGGAACTTGCCAAATCTCTGCGAGCTGTGACTGTAGACAGAGGCTGGCTTGATGTGTTTTATCAGTTTTTGGTCATAGTACATTTGATTTCTTCGGGAAACCTACTACCACTACTCCTCTTAATTATTACAACTACATCAACGTTATTATGCTTGATTGGTCTGGGTTGTTTTGGGCTGTTTGTTTTCAGTGCTAAATTAAGATTATTGAAAGTATGCATTGGTAATCCTGTCTTGTGAAATAGTAGAAGAAAGAACAGATTTGACAAGTTTAAAGGTTTTTAAACCTCTGTTTTGATACAGTCGGATTCCAAAGTATATTTATTTGCATCATCTATTGGTCTCTGTGGACTCTTTCAGCATATTTGAGTTAATCTCCTTGCCTTATCAGCTATGCCCCTACATGCTTGTGCGTGTTCTATAATTAGTGCCTAATGGAGATGATATGATTAGTAATTGCTCAAATTAATGAAGCCCTGAATCTTGAATTACCTCTTTTTTTAATGGCTTTATACATGATATTGTCAATCAGAAAACCTCACATAGATGTACAATATATATTACACTGCTACGAACACAGGCTTAGCATAGACATAATGAATAGTTCATTCACAAATCATCAAAATAATTTTAGCCTCTACATTACCCAATAAAATAGAAGTACTTCCCAAACTGTTGTTGTTTATGGGCTCCAGCACAGTCAGCCACCCCCAATAGCACATTTCATCCCCGGTTGAGTTATACATTGGTATGACTCCACAAAATGAAAAACAAGCATAATATACTGTTAAATGTGTTATTTTCCATTGATTAGATAGCATTTAAAACCAATATCTGGGACAGACTTATTGCCTCTGAATGAATGCTGATTCAATCAGCTAAAACAAAAAGAGGGCTTTTTTATTTCATTTGTCTGCATTCACCTGCTGCATCAAGGCCTAATCCTGTTTACACACTGAAAATCCCTGCTTCTTTTGCTGTTTGATCTGGTTTCTGCCTTGAGCCACATGCTCTAGTTTTGACACCCTTGTCAACCCAGTGTTTCCCTTCCTTGCCAGAAAAAAAAGGGTCAATTGAAGAAAATGAAGAAAATTACAATTTAAATATTCATAAGGCTCTTTGTCTTTTCCCTCCCATCGGTGTCAGAGGGAGATCATGCTATTCCGCTGTGGATTTTGGCAATTACCTCTCATTGTAACCTCCCCATGTCCAAAGTCACCCCTGTGCTCTTGAGAGGCACGAGCAACCTTAACATAATTGTGAGGTTAGAAGAGGATGCCAACAGATTGGATACTGCTGAAGCTGCCATCATTTCACTGTTGTTGAATGGGAGCACACCCCTGCATTGTCTACTGTGAATTAATCCTAATGCCATGGCTGTGCAGACTGAAAAAGATTACATTGTATAATTGCATGTCTAGCTCTGGCAAAATGAGCCATTGTGAATGCCAAGCAGAGGGTCTAGATGTGGGGAATTGATATATATATATATATATATATATATATAGTTGGGTTTTTTTGTACTCACACCTGTTATCTCCTGATTTTGTTTTTAGTAGTGTACATGCATTATCTTTTCTAAATGTGTGCTAGTCCCCCACAAAATGGTAGCTTTTGGGCCAGTCTTAATCTTTTTAAGGAATGTTGTACTTAACTCTGTGTAGTGACAGCAGTGCCATCAGGGTATACATAGCTCAGACAGGATCTTGGAAAAAGGCTTCTGTGAAAAGGCCAACTCTCTGCCAGCTCTATCACACTATCATTCCAGTGTGGACCGTAGGGAGCCCGCTCCCCAGTGTCTCTGTTCCCCTAATGCCAATTATGCCATCCAATTGAATTATGCCCCTGAGTGGTATTTGTATTCATTATGGCTTGTCCTCAGGAATGATTGAACGACCGGTGCAGCCTAATTAACGTGAATAAAGACAATGTGTAACGAATTTAAATGTTTATTAGCTCCATGCATTGCAAAAAAAATGCCACTTTAGGTGCATTTGTTTCCTCACTCTAAAAGTAATCTTGGCCTCTATGCCACCGAGTTCAACATGAGTGCCACTCTGCACATCTTGCACTCTGAACATCAGTCCCAGAACACATCTTATTAAGTGGTAGCCACGGCTCAGTTTGAAGTTGTTCCACACAGAAGAGTATTCAGTTTAATGAAGCTGTGAATCAAAGAGAAACCAACTCATCCTAACTGGTGCTGCATCTGTACTCCAAATTCTGCATGCTATTGACCTAGGGAGGATTCAAGGTCTCTGTCCCCAAACATAACTAACAGACCGTCAGTCATACTTGCTCCAATGTAATCTTATTGTGAATATCAGGGGCAGCAGATTGCAGTCAAAGCTTTCAACACCATGCTCAGTCAGGTTTTACTCATTAAAATATCGTGTTGACACCAGATGGGACACAGAATTACTACAGCGCTTCAAATGTTCCCCCTGTTAACGGATACTTGAAAACAAGTCTAAAATTCTCAAGCTGAAGTCACTCACTCCTATACAGTGCATTAACATGTTACCATCCTTTCGACACTCTTCTTTTTCGCTGCCGTAATCATGCCCTTCCTCTATCCGGGCCTAACTGTCTTTCTCCAGCTCTCCCACTGGGGCACAGCTGATTAGGCTACTAGTTTGTGTCACACAGCCCTCTCAGTTGGAGCGAGGAGCCAGTTGGCAGATTCCTTCCCTTCAGTGAAACGCCCTCGGTTTCTCCATGCTCTGGTAGTTCGCCCCTTTCATCCCACTCTCACCCTGACACAGTCACATCCAGTGTACACGTCCCTTGTTGGTGGGTCAGACCTGGCACTGCCACTATCTGGGTCAGGGCCAAAAAAGCAGCATGCACCTTCTTACTTTATGTGTGAAGTCAACCTTGCCAGGATGTATTGCTCTTTTCCTCCCCAGTTATTTTGTTCTCATTGGCAATATCTGTGCTCAGTGTAAGGCCACCAGAGGCTGCAAAGTCAGTGGCTTCCTCTTTTTACTCACCACCAGCGCTGTTGGTCATCTAAGACTGACAATTAGGTGGGAGGATCCTAATCCCTCTCAGGATGACTGCAGCGCAGTCATATGCCTCATTTTCAATGCATGGTATGGCTTGTGTTGACTGGAACTGTTCTTTTTTGGTTTTCCACTGGCAAAATGTGTGGATATTACCTGATACTTTTTGGGCATCACCTCGGTTAAGGTTCCAAGAGAGCTGAGCTGACACTACAAGGGGGAGTCAAAACACTGCAGACCACTGACTGGTCAGTAAGAATCATCACTAGAAGCGTCAATTGCGTGACACGAGGCATCCTGCCATTTTTAAATAGCCAAACTACCATTAATAGCGACCGCAATTTTTTCATTCACTCAACCCAAATTTTACAAATACAAATATCCTTATACCTGCTTACAACCACATTATAGTGTGTTATTACATGTTTATATACCAGACACTCCTCTGTTAGGTTGCCAGTGAAATGAGCCACCGAGTAAGTTGCGTTGAAGATGATGTTGTGGCAGTTTCACGCGGCGTCAATATGACGATCAGCTAAGCATTCCACCTACGTTGAGGGGGTACTATCTGCAGTGGAAAATTAAATCGTGAAATGTACCTGGTACCAAAAGCAAGCCGAGCCGTACCATGCAGTGGAAATGAGACTGAAGCTACACAACAGTGATCTAAACTTGACCTTTCTTTTCTTTTAACACAGACCAGCAAAATCTCCACTCTGCCCACCAAAGAAGGGTTGTTTTTGTCCTCATCCTTTGATGTAAAACACATCAGTGTAAAGGGAACATAACTAACTGTCACTTTATAGCCTTTGATTAAAAATGAATATGGTCTTACACATATAAATTTCCTCAAGTGTAGTCATTTATTTTTTCCGACAGCAAAAATCAAAAAGGTAGACAGTTACAGTTGCGAGATAAGATCAATCAAGAGCTCCTCTTTTCCCCCTCTCATATTCAACTTAACAGAGCTGCTACTTTATCCATGTTTAATCCCTAGCCTCATCCTCCATAACAGTTCCCCTATGCGCACACACATAATCGGGTAGAGTGTCTTACCGCTCAAAAATTGGTTTAGCTGGGCTATTCGGCTTAATAGCCGTATGGATTGAATAGACAGTGTGCAGAGCATTTTGATTCAATTCATTCTATACAACTTTACTCATCTTCTTTAAATGAAAAAATAAGAAAATGCAGCATCCAGTGGATTACAGACCAAATTCTCTACTTCAAAGGCCTCAGCAGAACAGCCGAGTTGGTAACCTTGCCTGGATCCAAGTTTACTTTTCACTCGTTCTTAGCTCCAAATTCAATTTATACAATTAAATGTAATCCAGTGTAGTGAATGTAGGTAGCACAGAGAGGTTTGATTAAAAATTTAACAATACCATGACAGGAAAATCGAATTAAGAACATGGCTGCCTCAGTCAATCAAGTGCTAGGCTGTGGAAACTCATCAGTGTCTCGCTAAGGAAGTGTGAGTTTGTGTACGTGCTTGTGCACTTGTGCACGCATGTGTACACGCATGTACACGACCCTGCCATCTCAGTACACTAGATAATCCACATCCTGGACAGGCGCAAACTGCAGTCTTCCAGAACACTGCAGAAGGTAATTACAAATTAGGCCAGCCCTTGGATCATGAGGCAGGCGGCATTCTCCAGTGCATCCTATCACCCCGACTCTCCCCGGCCAAAACAGGCTTAGGCCAAGTGAACAATGACTCAGACCTCCCCACTGTGACAAAAAAACGCAAGCAGGCGTCCTGCACTAAGCCCACTGGGGAGTGTTGTCCTTGGTGAATGGCTTACCAGCGAATTAGCACCAGAGGTCACTGGTTGGGGTGCACACTGAGGAAAATTCTGGGGAGGTATACATTCAGGGGACTTAAATATGTGAAGCTATATAAAACTAAGTAAATCAAATCTGCTGTTTGCCCGTAAGAGAGAAGAATTCGATTTGAAGATTCGACATGTGGTACTCTTCTCAGCATACTTGTTGTTGTAGTTGTGGGAATAAATGTCTGTCGTCATCCACAGGTACTTTCTACACAGGCAGTGGCAGCTTAGTTTCCCCAGCACAAAGGTAGACATCTCAGACTGTTCTCATGATCATCATCAAGATGCAAACTTACTTCGAGTCCCCTGACAGGATGTACACGCATGTATGAGCAAGAGAGAGCTTGTAGCAACTTAGACAGCAAGCCTGTAATCACTCTTTTGTGAGGCAGAATGTGTGAGCGAACGTGTGTGAGCAAGCGAGTCGGTATTATTTTGAGCGTGCCGGTGTGCGCGCACATGCATATGCCGCCTGTCTTCACGGTCATCGGGGCTGATGATGTGTTCAAGGTGGCACGACAGCTCGGGGATGGCGCGCTGGGCGAATGCTAAGGGGAATACCAGCAATCGAGACGTTCCAGTTCATGAAGTGTGCAAATCAGGCAACAGGGGAGGGGGAGGGACAGAGATTAGAAGGGAATGGAATAGCCAGGCCAGGGCCAGACCACCTCATCTGGGAGGAGAGGGAGGAGGGGATTAGAGGGATAGGGAGGACGGAGAGGCAGTGAAGGGGAGCAAAGAGGAGAAAGTAATAAAAGTAGGGATACAAAGAGAGAAACTCAGAGATAATAGATGAGTGAAAGGATGCTAGATAAGGTGAAGTTACGGTGAAGACGGTGAGTTGATCGCAGTGAGCACTTCCCCATACAGGCTGTATCTTCAATGGAGCAGACTCCTAGCAAACAGCTTAGCTTTGACTGCCTGCCTCCAAGAGGATTTTTTTGGAGAGCTAGTTAGAGCGTGAGTTAACAACCGCACAGAGCAAACGCGATACATTATACCCTCTGCCTTGCCTCAGAAGTGATAAACAAGTCTGTATACCAACTCGTCATGCATGTTATTTTGGCCTTAAGGCATCAAATAAAAGGAAGAAAAAAAACGTCTAACAGTAGGGGCTATTCCAACATCATGGTTTCATGATGCCCCCCCCCCGCCCCTCCTCTCTTGGTTGCCATGGCAACAGGAGTTGAGAATTTGGTAAGACAAAAAAAGCTTTTTTTAAGATTTGCCAAGATTCACAGACAAGTTCTTGGATTCCTTTGCACCTAAGTTGTTTTGCAAAGTCAGTGTTTTTTATTTCTGTAAAAACCCTCTGCCATTTTTCCAGCTGATGTACAAATAACCAGATTAGCGTGAAGAGCAGTATTGAACTAGCAAGGGCAGGAGCAATGCCAACAATAGTGCCTGGCAATTGCCCTTGAAACAAGACATTTTAATCCTCTTGTATGATTTAGCTTTTATGATTCCACACAGAAATATGTGTTGGTAACACCCTGTAATGTATTTTATTTCCACTGAATCAAATCCAGCACATTTTCTTGATGCAAAGCGCTGTGCTGATCAAAAACTCTGAAACGTTTTTTAAAGGTTATGTTCTACCTGTGTGAAATCATAATGCATACATCCTTTTTAAAGCACTTGTGCAACACAATATATACACCGTATATTGTATAATTGTATCAGCCCTTAGTAAGTCAATCTAACCAAGTGCATTGTTTTTTAACGGTTATCTAATTATGTTAATTATTATTATTTATCATGATATGCTATCTGTCCTCACAATTTGAAGGCCTGACTAATATTGTTCATATTTCTGAGTGATGATAATGAGTGACTCCTCCCTGTTTTATGAATAAGAATGTGGAACTAAATGGGCACATCAGCTGAGTGATTTTGTCAGCGCTAGGGAGTAGTGTGTGTGTTTCGGGTGTAATGGTGCTTCTCTCTATTAGATCCCATGATGTAATCCATCTTCTGTATAATTAGCAATGAGGCAGGGAGGAGGTGGAGGAGCTGGCATACACCGTTATAGATGAAGACTCTTTGCCTTTACCCTGATGGAGGGTGTGTTTAATAGATGTGTGGCATGTTTGTCTCTCAAGACAAATACTGTGGCTTCCACATTATCTGAATTATCTAAACTGTCTGAACAATTTTGTCCTCGCTTCTTATATCGTACCTTTTCAGTTGTGCCAAGGTTTAAACGTGAAATAAAAGTGGAAGCTAGCTACTGACATTTGCAGTGTTTGTACCTTTGTAGCGAGCAAATAGCATCATGTGTGAGTTTCTGTAACATTTAAAAAGAGTAAGGAACCCACATCCTAGTAAGGGTTTGTTGCAGCGGGCACAGTGTTTGCATCCTTCCAAGCCTCTGACCGGTTAAAACAATGTAGCATTAGATGCCACCCGAGCAATGCAATCTCCTTTCTTGTCCCTCCTAACATTGCAAACATCTCTAGTATTTAAACAATGGAAGACATATGCTGCTTTGCAAGAGTGGAGCACAACACATAACAACAATTAGGACACTGGCTTATGTGTGGGTAGACTCATGTAGTCGTGTCGCAGTCACACACACAGTCATATAGCTTTACACACGCACATGCAAAATACAAACTTGCACACACTGAAATTTAGACAGAGTACACAAATGGTACAGTATGCATTATACAGTATATGGGTAATTTAAGATAATGATGAGACAAAATAAGGTTTCCCTGGGGATCTTTAGGATACTATGTAGACTGACAAGTGGACGCCTGCAGTGCAATTACCGCTTTCACGTGGGACGCTTGATTGTTTCACAGAGAGCTCTCCGACTTTCTGATTGGCATATTGCCTCATGCTCACTGGCGCCCAAACTACAAGCATAGAGCATCAGCGGGAAGGCATCACATTTATTACTGGAGCTGAGATTAAATAACAGCACACAGAAATGGTGCTGACCAATGACAAAATAAAGCTGCATGTGGACTATGCAGTGCAGTGCTTGTTTCACTTTCCCACAAATGCCAGTTCTTCAGGTCATCTATATTTAATTTCAGCGGCCATATCAGTATGATGAATGTAAACGAGAGTGTGCGTGTGTTGTTTGTGCCGTCAGTGATGGCCAATAAAGTTGCCCTCCCTTTTGATTCATATAGAGCTGCTGCCGTGCTGCATCTTCAGAAAACTACTCATTAAACCCGGCTACATGGCTGTACGTATGTGTACTCCAACATACAAGCATGCAATTTTGTGAGTGTATGCACTTTGTATTTGTGCTTGCGCCTGCTCCAGCAAGGTAACTGTCAGGGCTCATGGGAGGGGTCAAAAGGAGAGGCCGTTAATCAAGACAGACAGGAGCAACACCCTGGCGTTCCCAGGATGATGGTGTTGCTGGGAGCTGCGGGTCCCCCAGCCCAGATCCCTCTCTGATCAGAGCTCCAATTAAGAAGCGTGCTGCTCCACTCCTCAGCAGAAGCAGGGAGACAACCTTTTGTTCCCTGGCCTTACATCCCACTCTATGAGGCAACAGCCCAGGAGCATCTGTCCAGCTCCCGTTTTGGTACAGCGGGAAACAAAGCATATTTGGTTCATATATTATAGAGAAGGGGCTCATGTTTGCCTTTTTGTCAATCACAATTTGTGACTTGACAAATCTAAGGCTGAGAATAGAATAGACGAGATATACAAGGTAATACACAAGCAAAATCCAATTACAATTTCTATTGTAAAGCAAAGACAGTTATGTAGAAATGTTTTTGTGGAAAAAAGTACTTAAAAAGAGCAACACAAGGCAGTAATTAGACGGCACAGGCAAAAACTAGCAAAGTGTCATCAGTGACAATAGAAAGCATCTCTCAAGGATCTTTCTATGCTTCGCTACCACTCATCAAATTGCAGGGCCTCTATTCATTCTTGTTTTGGTTTTTTTTACCTCCCCCAGACAGCACTAATGATCAATTCCAGCCCTCAGCATATTTATTCATGAGTGTATTACACCTGGTTCCTCTTTGTTGCCGATGCATTTCCTCAAGTATTATGTGACGCCTTGCCTCCCACGCTTCTGGCTCAGATGGCATTTCTCTCTTCTCCTTCTCACTCTCAGGCTTTTTTGAATCTCATACATGCACACTTTCATGTGCACACACGGGCGTGCACGCACAGTTTTTTCTCATTGGATAATCTGAGCTCTTTTATTTAGTTTCTCTGTCTCCCCCAACTACGAATCAGTTTTCTCTCTTTGTCATGGCGGTCATTCCAAGGAAGAGAGCGTAACATGTGTGTACTTACATCAGTTTGCACACATAACCATTGTTTTTGTACAGGTTTCTTTGTTTATTTCTTAAATCATTTCTTTATGCCCTACTGTGCACTGTCACATTTCTTTTCTGTCTGATTTGTCCATCTTCCTCTTGCTGCGTTCATGTATGTGGATGTACCCTCTTTGTGTGCACGTCTTTGTGGAATTTGAGCCAGCGCAGAAAAGATAAAGTGGCATCAAGGCATTGCGTGCAATATAATCCACAGACTTTGTTGTTTCGTTTTCATGTAGGAACTATTTTCTTTCTACCTACAGTTCCTACATGAAACTGCTCACAAGATCTGTGGATTATCCTGGGTAACCGGGTCATGATTTCTGGAAAGAGACATTGCTGGTGAGCTTTTCAAATGTATGTTTTGAACACCACTAGCTCACAAGTGCCATCTCGTTCCATTATCTTCCAAAAAGGCACACCCTATGGGTCTAATTATGATTGATGATGATGATTGTTATTAGAAATAAAATTATTCTGATTAATTGTTTCTCTATAAAGGCATTTTCTCTAGCAGAAAATGTCCATCGCAAGTTCCTAGAGCCAAACTAATGTCTTTTTGTCCAATCGACTTGATTCCTCAATGATGAAACAGAAAAAGCAGCAAATCCTCACAATTTGCAACAACCAACAAAAAATGTTGACATTTTTGCATCCTAAATGACATAAAAGTTTAATCAGTCATCAATTGTTGCAGATTAATTTATTTTTGAATGACTATGAATTGAATTAATATCATAATAAATATCACTGAGATAAAGCAAATGGGCTTTTAACATTTCTGTTCCCTCTGCCTGAAACCTTCAACTAGATTCAAAACTACAAAAATGTGTTCTTGCTGCTGATGTTTTGGTGTATTTTAGAATCTTTGTCTTATTTAAAGTGACAATCTCAAATATTTTCATTTAAATAAATGTCTGTTAAGTCAGTATCTATTGCCAAATGAGTTAACACAATGGTGATTGAGCCTATGGCCCACTGATGAAATTATATCAAAGTTCTTGCATTTACAGCATTAGTAAATGGTTGTCTGTGGCGGCATTCCCAGAAAAAGAAACGCTGCATTACGTTACTGCGAATGCGAACTGAACATTTCCTACTGCTGCAGTTTCACATTAAAAGCATTTAACTGCGAAACATGAATAGACTTTGATAAAGAAGTAGTCACTGGAAATGCGCTTGACGCTGACAGCTATCATTCATTAAAAATGCATCTACATGACAACTGTCATTTTCGGCATTTTGTGACAGCACATCAGTTTGAAATATTGCAGGGAGCAAAGGAACATGAAGGAGCAGCCACAGTGAGCCGTGTGCAGCATAAACTCTGATCACGGTTGCTCATAAAATGACGGAAAAAGGCTAATTATTGCCTGACAAAACAGTTTGTTTTGCTGCCTCCAGAATTCTATGACCTGTAGTATTAAGCCGCACTTGCTGTTCCCACAAGTAATTAGGTGTCACCAAATCAACCAGGACTGAAATGTTAAGCATCACAACTTTAAGTTATTGTGTTAGATTGGTCTTTTTTTTCATGGTTTTAGACAGCTCTCGTGCTGTTGTACGGTGCCATTTCGTTTTTTTTCAATGAATAAATCTCTTTATAATGATTGTATTAGGAATTTTATTTATGATTTTGTAATCCTGTTTCTGTTTACATATGATTTGGGGGAATATTCTGGGTAATCTGCCTCATGTCATTTGTATCTTTAAGTAGTTTGGTTTTTTATGGTTAAATACAGCTTAACCAATTAAATGAGTTCATATTTCAGAAATAATGAAAAACAGCTGACTAATTCAGAAACTCAAACACATTGTCGATCGTTCATTTATTTATCACTCCGTCACAGCTAGTGTAATGGTTGCTAAGTGGCCAAGAGTAGGCATTGAATTGGTTACAGACACCACACTGAATTATGATCATTCGTTCACTGGCCTTATTTGTGCAATATTGCTGGACGGTGTGGGCTGCATCACATCTGTGATTCTGTGTGTCCTTATTTGCCTGACTGTGTGTGTAAACACAGCCACTATGTTTGTCTGCCTGTTTCATCTATTCACAAACGCTTCAGCTAGAGTTTCTTGTCTCCCTCTCTCTCTCCCTCTCCTTATCTCTGTCCCGCTCTCTTTCGCTTTTTCTTTTACTCTTGCTCCTCGCCAGACTGATGGGATGCACCATTTTAGGGCAAGCTCGGTGGTTAGAGTTATCGCCCACTGATATGATTAGGTGTCATTAGCCTATACAGACGGCCAGGCTAGCCTGGTAGTCAGCAATTGGGAGAGGTCTATGGTACTGATTGCCTCAACCATAATCTCTAGCCTTGTTTCACTCGTAGAATTGAAGCATCCTACGATGGCATCTGCTAGTGAGTTCAACTTGAAATATTAAAGAATGTATGTATATACGTCTCTATGTATATAGCCATCTATCCATCCTCCCATCTGTCTCCATGCCTCTTCCTCTTGATGTCCTGCAGCCATCTCCTCTCTCAGCTGTGTGGCCGCTGAAGAATATGAAGTTTTAGCTGTGGCTGTCTCGCTGGGGAAATATAAGTTTACTGTCTATTGCATTGCTGTTTCTAAGATCCACATCAGGAGGTGATCAGGTTCCCTGAGGTAGAAGGAACAGGGGAAATGGAAAAGGGATGAAAGAATGTGTGTGCCTACATGTTTACTTCTTTGTGGGTGCACATCAGGGCTATTACTTTTCACCAAATCACATTTGAACAGGCTCTTTTGTTAGTGTATGTGTCTAAATCAGGGAGGGAATCATTTTATGCTGTGCATACAGTGTAAACACTCCATTTTGTTATGCACTGTATGTGCTTGTTAACACCGACAGGCAGCTCCTCCAAACAGCAAAGCAGCTCACTTACTTCTGTATGTACAGCATGCAAACAGAAATTCAGTTACTTTTTAAACAAACATTAGCATGAACAAGATATGTAACATAAATGGCTTTTAGTGTGATTTGATTGTTGCCCTGACAACGTGGTTCCAGTATTGCAGAAACAGCTGCTGTCCTGGGATTTTCAAAACACTATGCTGTCTAGAGTTTGCAGAGGATGGAGTTTTAAGCAAAAAAACACGCAGTCAGCATGTTTGTCACTTGTCACTAAAACATGTCAGTGGAGAATGGCCAGAATCATTTGAGCTAACAGTAAGGCCACAAGTATGCAAATAACAGCTCAGTGCAACAACAGACATCTCTCAACTTATTGAACCCTTAAGCAGGTGACAAGCAGAGGCAGAACACTATACCGGTATACATGCTCACCAAAAGAGGTTCATATTCGGCATCAATAGGAGGATTCATCCTGTGTTTTGTCAAAGGAAGTGCACGCTGGTGTATTGGTGCAGAGAGTGTTTCCTTGACACACATCAGGCCCTTCAATACAAACTGAGGATCACTGTAAAGCCACAGTGTACCTAAGCATTATTGCTGATGAGGTGCATCTCTCCTGGTCACACGTACTTCCAGCACAATATGCACCATGTGAAAAAGCACTCATCTCAATATGGTTCCAGAGACATGGCAATGACTTCAGCTAACTGCATAATTCTATCAAATTAGCATAATAACAAACTTAAATGCTGTTTCAATACATACTGTACCTTAAAGAACTAAGGCTTGCCTGGAAACAAAATGTATTGATGTCCAGTGTACCTAATAAAATGGCTACTGCGTATACATAGTATCCTACCTTGAAAGCACTTCAGTGTTCATATTTATAATGTGCCATTTTGGTTTATTATTTAAAGGCACTACATTACAATAGTATGTAGTATATAATGTAGTAATAGTATTTGAAAGGTATCATTTAACATATTTGTTTTACTTGGATTTTACTACAGTGTGTTGAATATTATAAGCTTAATATGTAAAGTAATTATAGCTCTAAGATAGATGTAGTCAAGTGAAACGTACAATATTGTCCACTGAAATCTAGTGAAGTAGAATTATAAAGTAGCATTAAATGGAAATCCTCAAGTAAAGTCCAAGAACCTGAAAATTGTACTTATGTACATGGATGCTGTGAGACGATGTGACGTGTTGCGTTCATAAACTTGCCAGAATACTGAAATACACTGCAATACCACGGTCAGCAATTGCCACCAACTTTGTTACAGTGACAAACTCCCTATCTGAACCCTATATGAGTTTTCCCACCACTCCTTGAGGTTAATGTGCCTGCTCCTTTTCTGATTGAATATATATCCCCACCAATCACAATGAGGTCTTCAACTATTTAGTTTTACTAAATCAGGGTAAGCACTTTATCCAGTGGCCTATAAAGGCAAGGACCAGCAATACTGAGAGTGCCCAGAGCACCGCTTTGACGCTGAGTAGCAGCTTAACAGGCTTATAACGGAGGAGGGGAGCGAGTCAATCAGCTGCTATTGAGTGACTCTGTAATGGCCGGCCTGACCATCACATTCCCCAGAGAGCCAGTTTTGTTTTCCATTAAGACTGTCATTACGCAGGGAGGCACGACACAACCTCCAGGTGAGTGTGTCATGTGAGTATATGTGAAAGACAATGAAAGAAGTGTCTTTAGTTCAACTAGGAACTATGTGGCAAAGACGATACATGTCCATACATCTAATATAACACTTAAAAAAGACGTTACCATGAAACCAACAGTGCTTAAGTTTACATGCCATGTTGCCATATTTTATGACATAAGGTTTCTAGTACGCCACACATGCTAGAGATTTGCATTCCCACCCCATCTTTACATTGTAGAAGTAAAAATAATAATTATGTCTTGACAGAGTTAGAGAAAACCACAGTTGTTATGTAAGGTCATTCAGTGTCCCGCACCAGCTAAAGGGGATCTTGATGCTATCCCTGTCAGCATGCTCACTGGCCTGGGAGGGAAAGCCATTAGTTTTAATCAAGCGCCACTCTAATTGAGAGGCCTCCCATCTTCATAAAGATAATTACTAGAAATGTCAGACTCTACGTGTGCTCCCCCCTCCCCTAGACTCGACCCAGGAATAGCGATAAACCACAAGGCTGGACATGTATCTTTATAAGAGGGCAAAGCCATGGCATCTATTTGACTGGAACAATTAGTCAACATTAGCCGCAGATGGCCTCCATAACAGAATTAAATGCCTGTGAGTTACTCTACATCATCCCGGTTGAACCTTTATGGACCCATCATTTGAGTTATAGAGTAATAGAGTGGAAGTGGGAAAAATAACGAAATATCTTCTTAAGAGGATTTACTGTGTTTATTGAATAGTTTCCTTAAATGGTAACATAGAGAAAGAATCTTTAAATTATGAGTCTTGTGTTCAGTATAATATCTTCTCTGATATTTTCACTTGATGTTATCTGTATGCAAAGTGAGTACATGGAGCCCAGCCAGGCTTTTATTTGATGAAACCTATAGAGTAGCATGGGTGGTATGTTTGCATTGGATGTTGATAACAGTAATGGCTGGACAGTCACTACCCAGTTTTTGGGTAACAGGCATTTTTATTAAGGATGGAAACTTTGTTTTATGGTACTGATGTTTAAAATCACATTTAAGAGCATAACTGCACTTGCTGACTAGTTTAAAAAGAAAGACAAAGGGCAGAAGTGGGCAACTAATTGCTAGTGAGCATGTGAGAGAGTAACTAAACTGTCGTACTGCTGTGTATGTACATAGAGCGCACCGAAAACCGGAGTCAAATTCCTTGTATGTGTACAAGGCCAATAAAGCTGATTCTGATGAGTGCTGATGTTAATGGAACTACATTTGTAGATTTAAGTGATGGCCAAAGATTAAGCTGTGACAGCGGTCTCATATGAATGGAATCAATCGCAGGTTAGACGTGTGTTCAATAAAGCGTGATATAGCAGGTAACCAGTATAAAAGGGGTTTTCAAATTTTCTCCCAACATGGAAAGACAGGGACATTGTGGCAATTTCAGTTTCTTGTTGTCCTGTCATTTTTCTACATTAACTGCCATTTGCTTTCAATACTTTCAAATCAGACATCATATAATATTTATCAATATATGCTGAGTTCGATGAGTCTGTTCATAATATGCAAGCTAGCTATCCTCATGGAATGTCTAACCTTTGTGTAGCAATTCTGGTAATTAGGTAACCATACCTAACTAGTGATGGAAGAAAAACTACAGCTGTAAAATAGATGTAGTTGAGTTAAAAGTAGAAATGTTCCCTCTGAAATGTCGTGAATTACAAAGTAGAATAAATTGGATGTGCTCAAGTCAAGTGCAAGCACCACAAAATTGTACTTCAGTAGCTGAGTAAATGACCTTCCACCGGTGTATAACGATAATGCAACAATAGTACTGCCAGTCTGATTAGCCACTACAATACCGAAACGTGTGCATATCAACTAGCAACTCCCACCAATCTTGCACAATTCCTAAATGTTCCTGTCTATATTCAAGTCATTACAATCATTGCGAAATAAAGACCATGTAGAATTCAACTGTAAACAGTGTCCAAAATCTCATCAGCTCTTTAATGTAGCGTGCCTGTCTCCCGAACTTTGACTGATCGCTCTCTCTGGACCCCAGCAGAGTGTCAGGAGAATGGATGAGGTGGCAGAGAGTGACTGACAGGTATCAGGCAGCGGCTGCTCCCTCAGCAACCACACTTCAGCCAGCCTCTCTTTTAAAAGCTGCTGGTAATTGAATAATAAGTACATATTAGGATGCAGGCAACGTTTGGTAAATGCATACATCACTTTCAAACACAAAGGCTCCCTGCTATGTCTTGCCAGACATGTTTCTCTTTCCTTTTGCCACTAAAATCAAAATAAAGGGTTATATTTTAGCTCGTTTGTTTTGTAGGAACCCTTGTACAGCAGTCTTTGGAAGTCAGAACTATGTCTTTAAATGTACACCACATTCTTATTAAGCCAGGTCAGTTACACATAATGAGAGTGCACTCAGGACAGCTGTCATGGCTTTTAATTTGTTAAATACTTGACATTTCTCTGTATACTAGCATGCCCAGCATATCACACATACAGTATGGTAACAAACACAAGTGAATTGTTATGGATCCATCATATTCCCCAGTACAAGCGTTAATTTGGTCCGACCCACGCAGAGGATATCAAGAAATCAATATTGCTGTCCTGTGTCTGTGGCTGCTCTAGGTGGGCCTAATTGAAATGTATGAGGGAGCCTGCTAAATGATCTGTGCAGGCAAGGGAGCCACAGTGATTGCAAACATATGGAACGGTTCCTTAGACAAGAGCAACATTTGTACAATGCTGCGAGAGAAACAGACAAAGGAGCCAAAGAGCAAGAGCCAAGGATAGCGGGAGCAAGAAAGAAACAACGAAAGAAAGAAAGAAAAGAACGAAAGAAAGAGCAGAAGGAGTCGTTGCACTCTGTGGTACGTGATGTCTCTTAATGTTCATGCACCTGGACTCAAGAGAGATATTTCATGAGACGTTGACAGCTTTTCCGCTGAACGCCCGAGTTAGTTAGAGAGAGAGATGAAGGTAGAAAAAGCTCTGAAAGATGTGGGTGTTGGCACATCATCAACCCATTAAAAAGAAATGACGGCACAAACATGGAACTGAGCACCCATTGTTGTCACATGTAAGCTGACACACTAAGCCTTGACCTGCATGAACATTTGTTTTGTTTGAGCGAGCAATTCTGTTTCATGGTTTCTATTCATGGCTCCTTCTTTCCGCTTTCCCTCCTCCTCCCCTCTTGTTCCTTGTCTCCTCCATCCATCTCTCTTACCATGTCTCTCTCTCTAATAAGCTATTGACATTTTGCTTAGTAATGACTGCAAGAATAATGGGTCTTGTATCGTTCGGAATGAGCAATAAGTAGAAGTGGCATTTTCTAACCTCCAAAACAGGTAGACAACCAGGCTCACTCAATTCCAATTGGTCAGTTTAATTGGGCTATCTCTTCTGGGTAAAGGGTACCATCCCCTGGGCACTGAATTGGCACTCCACCACACCACTCCACCATGATGCAGTGATTAGTCAGGACCATCTTGCTCTAACAAATCTAACACAAGCAAGTCATGTCCGCTAGATTCACGGCCAAGGAGCTGCACAGTAAACCACACAACACTTGTGCACAGACGTCAGTGTTGGACATGAGTTAGAAAGCATGTAATAACGAATTTTATTATGGGCCAAAGCTTACGTCATGATAGTCTGAACTGACAATATGTGATGTAATTTTAAAGTTCATTTCAGCTCACATAGTTGATTCAGTATTGTGAATTCTTTTTCTTTTGTAGCTCAAACATCAGTGGTGAAAGAACAGTTTGAAGCCATGCAGTCAAACAGCAGCTCTGACTTCAAAGATAAAATAAAAAAGTCAAAAGGAAGAACCAAATGGCCCTTTAGCCCTTCATAAATGCTAGGTTGTTGAAAGTTTACACCATTTCCTAACTAGCAGAGAAGGGATTATTTTATGACATCTGACTGGCAATAATGTGTCTTTACAAACATGCCTTGAGGCTACAAACAAAGCTAAAGACGCATGCTTACGGCCTAAGCGAGGCTTAGGGCGAGTGTCAAGTGTGCTGATATAACTCTTAAGTTATCTACACCGTGCACATTGCTTCTGTACGTATCTGGATGTGTAAGTGCACACAGTCCGTGTTAAAGACTGTAGTTCACGAGGTGAGTTTTTTTCCTCGCTGCATCAAGTTTAACAGGTAGAAAAGGTCACATGAGGATTTTGCCCTCTGAGTCATTAAGTAATGATAAAAACCCGACACACAAAATGTTATGGTTACGTGTTTGTCAGCTCTTCTGCCAAAGAACACTTTCCAAATTTAAGAGAAGAGGCCTTGGCACCAGGATACCGCAAAAGAAAATCTATTATTTATTTAGTCAACGTATTGACATGGACACCTCTTGTGAGCACCAAGGTAAGGTCAGGACAAAAAGATCCTGAAGTAATGGAATCTGGGGACAACAGGATAGAAATAAAAGGTTTCAAGATGAAAACTTTTAGTTAACTGACATGTACAAAGTCTGTCTAACAGAGTCTTGGAAATGAAATGTAAGCTTTGTCTTTTATGCCTTAAATTTTCTGACTTTCAGTTTTAATGCACATGTAAGGCATTGTATATGTACACCCTCATAAGAGCAGGATATAAAATATAGAATGCCATATAGATGTCGATGCCACAGCAATAGAGTTGAGGGACAGCGAGGATTGATTTGGTTGGCACAGGTCTGATTCCCTTTATATGCACAAATACAGGGGTGTTATATTTCCTACTACCATTCCCTTCATATCCCCAGTATATGTCTTTCTCATTCACCTTGCAACTACAGGCTGGTAAAGTGGTTTGGAGCAAACGTGATCCAGCCGAGTGTGTACAGATGTGGTAATCCATTTGTTTAAATACATCTGACATGTTCATTAAGCTGCTAAGCCACACACCCTCGCATTTTTCCCTCTTCTCTCTCAATCCTTCTACCAAAAGCTGCTTTTTCTTACTGCATTGAGACGGTAATTACCATGCAGTCAAATGAGAGGATGGCAAGCAGAAACACAACACTTGTCTGTGGCTGCCTGCCAGCCAAGCTACTTACACTGTGGAGCACACAGCGCCCAGACACTACAGGCCAGAGTCGAGCTGCATATAACTCTGACTTCCTAAGCTAACAAAGATCATCCCTGGGTCTGAGGGTTTTTGATCGAATATGATATAGCATGTCGACAGTCTTTGACAGAAGATACGCTCGTAGGGGGCTGAGTTGTGGATCATTAAAACACAAGAAATACAGCCGAAACTGAAAAAATATTGGGTTACACTAAGTGAGATGATGACACTTGTCATCTGATGCTCAAAGCATGTACTACCGCTATTACTTTTGATACTGTCAAGTCAAAGAAATCAGACCGGCCTCGTACCAGACTGTGCCATTTTCGTGAATTTTTTAAAAGAAAATGAAAGGTTCGCCACCATCTTTGCACTTCAGGAGCATTATAGACTCTGCCTGGTTGCCGGTCTGCTTTTCAGGCATGCCGCTGCCAACTTGGCATATTACCCGGGCAGTACACTGGCGTCGGCAATGAGCCATCTCTGCCAGCTCCATGATTGCCATGATCTGGGTCGGCAAGAGTATTACATGGCCACCTGGAAAGAGGCGAACACCTGGACACAGCTTAGCGCCCGGCTCAGCCATAATACAGGTCTTTTCTCTGCCAGTATATACAAACCTCCTTCCTTTCCTGTCATATGGTGCACACAAGTGATTAGGCATTGTGTAGGCCCACTCTTGGTCTACAGTAGGCAACATTTTGCTAAATCAAACTGCATTCAGTGTTCAGCCTGTTCATAGGCCAGCTAAAAGTAATGGCAGCTGCCAAATGATGCCTTGTGTGATACACAGCAGGTAATACTCTGTATCTAAAAGGGACTTTCTGCATTGTTAGTTTAAATTATCAATAGTGCATTGTACAGCATGTTAACCTGGGGAGGGATCTTTTGTGTAGCAGGAACAGAGGTGGGTTCTTGCCTCTTTAATTGTGTCGAAGTTAGACACGAGCTGTTGCTATTTTGGTGCAATTTAGGAATAGGGTGTCCGGTGGTACGGTATACATTGCCACTTGGATGTATGGCACACATTAGGTGAAAATTTTAATTTTTTTTACTAAAAAGGCACACACGACTGAAATAGCATCTCACTTCCATTTTCTGAAAGATTTTTTCTTTTTATTCAACATGTCCAATCCAAACTATTCTCCAGCCTTTGAATATACAGTAGCTCTGTGACACGTCTTGATACTCTTCTTTCTTCTCCTTGTACTATAAATCACCCAGCTTTTTATTCTGCACTCAAAGCTGTGGGAAGCATTTGTGTCCTTGCCAATGAATTTTCGTGACAGCACTGTCATTCCACATTGTGCCAAAACGATCCTCTTGACCTCTGTCACTAAATTTCATTGTCTGTGATCAAACTCACAATTTATAGTCCCTCTTTATTATTATTTTTCCAGAGGCTTAACCTGTGTTTCCTTATTGTTAGCGCTTAGCTCATACTGGGAGGATCCGTTTGCTGCATCATTCAAATAAATCTGCCCATCTGTCCACTGAGAAAGCCGACTGGTTGTCACGCTTTTATGTCATCGCTGGATTATGACTGGATAAGACTGCCTTTCTCCTGGGCCTTAGCAATTCCTACTCTCCCTTTGCAACTGTCTTCAGTAAGAGGATAAACACAAATAAAAGTGTACTTAAACATGATTGCTTTATCTTTTTATAAAACATAAGTTATCAGTTATGTTGGTTTAATATGTCCCGTTGCTATCTATTTTAAACAATTAACCTAGCATTATAGGCAATGTCTTGCCACAAGACAGGTGTTTGTCGTCTATCGGAGCATACTTTATTTATATTAGATAATTCACTTCATAAAACCTATTCCTCGTCTTTGGAGAACCAGTATTCATTAAATATTGTTCCCCTTCAGTAAGGTCAAGAGTCACAACTCGCAAACAGTGGGATATAAAATCATGCTTTAGAGAGCCTGCAGAAGTAAGATGTCTGACTTTTTGTGATCTTGACAACGGATCTCGCTCGCGACCATTAAATCCAGACAGGTCTCAAAAAGGTATTCAGGAAAGCCCCATGTCCCAACTAGTCCTCCCAAATCATCAGAACCATTGTGTACGTTGAGAAAAACGGACGGAGATTCGAATGCTGATTGAACACAGATGCTTGGGATTGATAGTGATGGTCACAGGAGAGTGACAGTGCAGAAAACACAATAGCAACCACACAGAAAGGTCACACAAGCAAAGCACGTCGATAAAAAACAATACCGATGCACAACAAATGAGGTAGGAGGAACTGTGACTGAGTTAACAGTACCTCAGAATTTGTGCTAATTACTAGTCCTGTGGGTGGTTGTTGGTGGAGAATGTCCACTGCTTATGTGTGCTTATATAAGCAATCAATGGCTTTAATTAGACTATTAGGTGGGATTGGGTCCCAGCAGACTACTTCCAAGCCTTAAGCAGCCTTATTGTTTGCCTTCTTGATTGCTGAAAGTGCAGCACATTGGGAGGTTGGAGTATTGTAACTATTGATGCCAAGGTTGGATGTTTGATTAGATTTTACACATAACAGAGGTGTTGGATTAGTAATGGTTATTGTTAGCATGGTAATAACTGTCACATCTTTAGGTAGATTTTTAGCCACATTAGCCTCTGACTTTTCTTCTAGCGCCACCGTGGAGTTAACATTTAGCTTTTTAGGGAAATGTCGCAACAACTATTGGATGGATTGCCATTCAGTTTGGAACATACATCCATGATGGCCAAAGGATGAATCCTAATGACTTTGTGATTCCCTTTCTGGAGTTTTCATCTAGTGCCACCAGCAGGTCAACATTTTAACGTATCCATTGAAAAATCTCTGCTAGATGTACTGAAACACATTTTTCATCATCATGTTCATGGTTCCCAGACAATGTATCCCAATGACTTTGGTGATCCCCTGACGTTTCCTCTAGCATTACCATGTTGTTAATGTTTGTTGTGTTCCACAGTGAAATGTCTCGATGGTGAAATATCAGATGGATTGCCATGAAATTTGGCACAACTATTCATGTCTCCCTCAGGATGAATTGTAATAATGTTGGTGAGCCCCTGACCTTGCACCTAGTGCCATCATCTGCTTAAACCTTTAATTTGTCCTATATCCCTGCAAAACTACTGACATTTCCATCAGCCTCAGTGTACTTGTTTAGTGCTAATTATCACATGTTAGCATGCTGACATTTTTTTGGTGAACATGGTAAACATATACAGTACCTGCAAACATTAGCATGTTAGCGTTGCCATTGCGAGCATGTTAGCATGCGGATATAAGCATTTATCTCAAAGCACTGCTGTGCCTAATTACACTCTTCTGTAGCCAGAAGGTCTATAGCAAGGCTACTTCTAACATGACAACCAAAGAAACAGATATCATATTAATATCTGCACTTAGTAATACAATACATAAAGCTATATTTCATGTATTTGTGTTTTTGATAAATGTCTCCAGTGTTATGTCAGCATTTCGTTTTCAAGTGGTGCACCTCTGCTGTCTATTCTCTTATTCGGCACAATTCTGTCTTTACATCCCACTAAATTTTGCTCCATTTCCCACCCCCAAATTTATTTTTGAGTATAAGCTGAACATGGCCTTTTCCCTGAACCGCTATAGCAGCCTTGTAGATCCAATAACACTGCGTTTACTGAGCAAACATGCTGAAAAAACATTATGGCGCTTACCTATCGTCTTATTCAATATTCCACATCAGGCAGATTCACTGACCCCTCAGAACTGAAACGCTGTGAAATAGGAAACCGTAATGCTGGTATTGTTTTCAGTAAGCTTTTATCTTGAGTTGGATTTAATTTTCTATAAGCAATCAGGATGACATGAAGCAAGGTTTTCAGGGCTAGCTTTTATCCAGGAGGGAGAAACAGAGATGTATAGTGAGAAAGAGAGACACTAGTGATACAGGGTAGCTAATGAAGGGGGAAAGAGGAGGGAAATGAGGAGGAGGACGACAGGGAGAAAAAAGTAGTTAGGCTCAGCTCATAAAATGACAAAGGCAGAAAGCGACAGCGCAAGATCCAGTTGAGAGAGCAAATGAGAGAGAGACAGAGCTGGAAGAGGGGAGCACTGTTATAACTTCATGCATGTTTAAGCAGAGAGGTAACATGAGTTAAATACCCAAAGGATGTGGGAACCAGCGCCCAGCCAAAGAGATGACGCCAGGTGCGATGCATCTCATGGGTGAAGGAGAGGTGGTGAAACAAAGTCACACTGGGGACAGTTTAAAAAGACACAAAAATGATCCAATTTACACAAGTTATTAATCATTGAACTCGTTTATCCAGGAAAAATGTGCTGGTTCCAGCTTAATAAATGTAAGAATGTTACTTTTCTCAATTTTCCAACGCTTTTAGCCACACTAGCAGCATGGCTCTAGGGATGCCAATGTCTGTCAATCCAACACTTTGGTCTAGGCTAAAATATAACAACAACTATTGGATGGATTGCCAATTTTGTACAGACATTGGTGCTCCCCAGAATTGATCCCCTGACTTTTCGTCCGGCACCACCATGAGGTTGAAATTTGTGGTTCGGAGGGAAATGTGTCAAAAATGTTTGGATGTATTGCAAATTTGGTACACAACATCCCCCTCAGGATGAATTGTAATAACTTCAGCTTTTCATCACCATCAGGTCAAAATTTCTTTTCGCTCAATACATTGTATTTTATGCCCAAACAACTGCAGAACTACAGCCAATCACATCAACCTTCAGCTGTACTTTGTGTTTAGTGATAGCTAGCAATTGTTAGCATGCTAATGAACTAAACTAAGATGGTGAACATGGTAAACATTATTCCTGCTAAATATCAGCACGTTAGCATCGTCACTGTGAGTGTGTTAGCATGCTGACGTTAGCATGTGCGTGTAAAGCCTGACAGAGTCGGTAGCGTTGCAGTAGACTCTAAATCTTGTTGGGTTTTGGACTGTTAGTTAGGAAAAACAAAGCAATTAAAAATGTGACGATTTTTCGGACATTTTAAAGACTTCACCATTAATTAATTGATGATGAAGAAAATCGACCGATAACCAACGGATTCATCAACACGGAAAATAATCATTAGTTGCAGCCCAAATATACATTCAGATGCCTGGGTTATACCATTCATATGTACAGTATGTTCAAGATCAATGTATTGTGCCCATACCGTTCTGTCCTTCACTATCTCTCATTGTTGCACACACACACCCGCGCACAGACTCCTCTCGTCTCACCAGGGAAAATATCCACTGGCAGTGCAAAAAAAAAAAATGGAGTGGAACAGATGGCATCAGAATGATTGAAACCACCTACAATGGTTCTCACAACTTCCCTATCTTTCTACCCCACTCTCCCTCATTTGCTGACTACTTCTCTCTCTTCACCCCCCTGTCCCCGCGTTCCTGCCCAGCTACACCCATCGCCTGGATGCATCATCCCAGGCTCTTCAATGCCATCCACTCGCTCACAGGTCTTGCCAAAGAGGCTCAGGCTCACTGGAAGCCCCATGGCGCTACACAAAGTCAGCCAAGAGGAGAAAGAGAGGAGGGAGGAGGAGAAGAAAGGTGGAGGAAAGAGGAGGCAAAGGTTCTGGTGTTTTCCCCACAAACTTGAAATCTTACTCTAATTTTAGCTGTGTTATTTTTAGCCCATCACACATTTACTTGAAAATATCTGTGGATTTGCACCACAGTATTGTTGTGGTGTCATTGCTTCAAAATGTTAAATCCTGAAACAAACATGTACAGTATGTGCACTATGCTTTGCTCCCAAGCAGCCATCTTCTTCTTTCTGAACTATGTTTCCTCCCCTCCTTTCTTTGTTCTCACCCCCTTCACCCCGCACCCCCTCCCACCTTACCTCGTCACACCTCCCCAACAGGTTGTCGAGTGCCAGTCATGTAAATGAGATAGTTAACAAATCAAAAGGCATGGAGAGGTATTTTTAATAGCAGAAGAGGTGTTGATTAGTGTCAGAGAAGTAGAGACAAGGCAAAGTGCAGGCAGCCTCTATTACACCCCAATGCTTTGAGGCATTATGTTGAAGTGTATGTGTGTGTTGATGAGTGTGTGTATAGGTGTGAGGGAAAAGACAAAGCAAGCAAACGTTTCTATGTGTGCGCATTCTGGCATGCATTAACATGTTTATGTACAGACATTCATCTATGATAGTTTGAGTGTGTGTGTCATCAAAGTGTGTGTGCCTTCCTTCCGGGAGATCATCGTAATGGATAATACATAGCTCCATATTTCCGACTATTACAGCAATAATGTTGGTGCGCTGAGTTTATGAAGCGGAAAACAGGTGTAGGAGAACGTGACTACAGGGCATAAACACTGCAACTGATATTGCTTTATTGTGAGATGTAACTGGTATAAAGATGGTAGCTGAAGATAGCCCCGAAGCAACAATGCCAGCAACAATGTTAATGAAGTGCTTCACTGCGGTGATTGTTGGTAGTTATGGAGAAGTCACACTGAAAACGAGTTGTCCTGGTGAACGTTAATTGAAGCTCAAATCAGGCTAGGTGTCCGACATGAAAGCTTAAGTTCTAAATGTGTATTAAGCCATCAAACCCAAGTACATGATGATGATCTGGCTCAGCCATGTTCATGTCCAATTCATAACAACAATGGAGATTTGTTAGTATAATCGGGCAACACTCATCTCTGGTGATATACCGATTGTAATTGTGGAGTTGATTACACTTTAGCTTGACACAAAGAAATGTGTGCAGCATTTTTAATTAGACCTCTATGGGGTTGTATTTTTTATTTGGTATTTTATTAGCGTCACAATTTCGTAACACGTGCCATTTGTCTTTCAAATTTAATCCAGAGCAATATGACCCGAACTAGCAGCCTTTATCTCTCAGTCTAAATTTGAATTCAACTTTTGTATTAGGTCTAGGAAAAAATAAATAGCAGTTCAAAGCTGGCATATCAGTGGCTCTTCATTCTGTGTCCAGGGGCTTGCCCACATGCTTTTGCCCGTGTCAGAATTTTCATCTTCCCGTTCTCCCCAGCTGCTTCCCTCGCACGGCTCTTTCCCTCTCGCTCACACAGATGGCAGAGGGGTCGAAGCACTTTAATGAATTTTCAAAGGAGCTGCATTGGCAATATTAAAAGGAGCTCCCCGCACTTAAACACGTCTGACACCGGAGTCACGCGCATGCGCACAATGACATGGGCACGCATATACAAAAGGTGCAAGCATCCACTCTTTCTAATACACATGGATGCAAACACACACAAATACAGTACACACACACACAAACACAAATACTGTACACACTCACACAAACACCAATATTACTTTCTTCACAAACCAATAACATCCACAAACAGAAAGAAAACGCCACATCCTACACCCTGGTGGACATTCTTAATTAACTCCATTAGAATGACAGGCGCCTGCTGGAAGGTCAAAGGTCAATTTGAATGATGAGCCTACATATGGCAGCCACCGTGTTGCCTTGCAAGGGAAACGAACACCACTTCTGCTGATCCATCTGTCCCGTGGTAATGACTGCACCTGGCCTCACATAGGCCAACGCACACAGGTACCAGAGCTCTCAGAACTAGCTCGGTGCACAGAGGGAAACACAATTAAAAAGCAATAAGCACGCTTGCATCTTGCGGCCACATTGTTTACTCATTATGTCTAATTATCTATTTGAGTCAGAGATTTAAAGGAATCCTTTGTATGAGCTTTCTAGACAGCCAGCGTGAGCGTTTATGGTGCAAAGAGGCCATAAATGACTGATCCTGAACCCGATAAATTTCTATTGGAAACGCAGTCAATTGTCAGTCGCGCCCTCATGACCTGTTAATGGTTTTCTTGTTGTGAGAGGCCAGTGTTTAGGAACCTGATTTGTGAGTTGAGAGTGAAGTGTCAAACATCATTAAAGCCTCTCTGTTTTTGTATTTTCCTACTCACACCAGAGCCTGGAGGAAGCACTCCAATTCAGGCCTCTTTTAGCTGGCCTTGATCGCGCCAGTCGACATACGACTGCCTGTAGGGTTTCCCCCCGTCTTCACAAGGGGCTGATATGAAGGGCCAAGCCAGTGCTGCGCTGCCAGAGGCATCAAGGCTATTGCCTCTCCCTCTTTTTATTTCTTCCTTTCTATTCTGTCCTTCCGTCTACTTCTCTCCAGGCAAGAGAGTCTTTATCCCACCTCTATGTAGCTGAACTCAGGGTCAGAACTCAGCATAGAGCCCACGGGTCTCTGATCTCCCCAACTTCTGATCACTCATCAAGGTCTGCCAGGCAGAATTCTTTTAAAAGCTGCATTTGAAAAAGTCTCTTAAATCCCCTTAGTATTTTTTTAAAACACAAGAGGGTGGGCAAGGCCCCCGGGAAGATACATCAGACCATGGCTGCATTTGATTTAGCTCTGCTCTTTCATATAATTATTTTTTTCTATTCCTACTCTTATAGCATAGCAGATGGCATTAAGGCATACGCATATCAACTATTTTTAATATCCTAGAGATCTGTTTAAAGTCTTTATAATAAACGTGTTGAGATTGCAACTGTTTGAGCAAAACGTGTGCACAATTATAAATTATTTTATATACAAAATCAAATTGTTATTAGCTTGTCTGTCATCATCCAATTTGACTGTAGTCTGACCTGAAGGGGAAAAAAAAGGAAAGGAGAGTATTGAAGATCTGGGGATTGAGATATACAAAGCAATGGCGCATTGCCTCTGTTTTCAAACAGAAGACAGCTGCAACGGGAACAGAACATCTGCTGCAGCGCCAACATAAGCATACCTCGTTCCCATACTGTCATGCCTGAGTGGCCTTTAAACCGGACAGCGCTGAGTCTGACAACCGCCTGATGAAGCTTGGAGTTTCTATGACTGCGCTCGTCAGGCTGTCACTCACAAAGTACTTATTCACACCTCGAATTGAAGGGAGATTAAAAACAAGTGAGCAATATTTTTTCCCCCTCAAAGAACAGCCTTAGTTTTGGAGCCAATCTGGCTTCTTGTCTGACTTGTGTAAACTTCTAGATACTTCTGCAGTCTGTGTGAGCCCAGGCCATCTGTAGCCTCTGTCAGTGCTTCTCTAATTCTTTGTTGCAACAGAAAAAAAAGAAGTAATGTTTATATCAGCTCAGATGGAAGGGTGCAAGCTCTCTCAGTATCATTGATAACATGGCAGCACTGTTCTCTCTTCTGCGGTGTCTTTTTCACACCTCCTTTTCCTTTTCTCTCAGCATTGAGGTCTTTTTGCAGCTCGCTGGAGCTCGGCCAGCCAGAGCCATTTTGTCCCATTATGTGGTGCTGTAAAAAAACAGCTGCTCCCATTCCACACTGGTGAATAGGTTAAATGGTGACACAAGGAACCGGGCCTTTTTTGTCATGGTTTAAATTGACTGACAACATGCGCTGGAGGTTCCACTGTTCCTTCTCGACTGCCTTCCAACTCCATTGCTTTTGATTTCCAATTAGTGGCCACTCAATCCTGCAGCTATTTTACAGACACAACACTCTCTCTCTCGTGTGTGTGTTCATTGGCATGACTCCACGTGACAGAGAAAAATGAAAACAAAATGGCAGACCCACTGATTAACTGAAATTAATCTGTCAAGAGCACGGTAGAACTGGAGGAAAGAGAATAGATGCCCAATGCAGTGGCTTGGTTGAGTGCATGTGTAAAGTTAGAGTAATGATTGTGCCATCTTGAATTTAGGCCTCTGCATCATTTATTCAACTGATCTTTGTGTTTGTTTTTTTTGGCCCTCCCCAAAAAAAAAAAAAAAAAAAAAAAAAAGAGTCTGCACTTTGAACTAGTGCTAGGTTTTATTGAACAACACGAGGTAGCATAGGTATTGGCATCTTTTTAAAAGAGGAAACTTAAGATACAGTTACAGTAATTATTTTTTACAGGGGAAAAGAGATTGGTATACTTCAGTTCGAACATTTCCAAGGTATTCAATACCAGTATGTGAACTGTAAGTGCACTTATAAATAAAGTGTTTAATAGCACATTGAAATATGCATGCTTAGGATAATGCCATAAATGTCACATTTTATAGCACATTTACCTAATAAAACACAGAAGTGAACAGGTAAGAGCTACTTATCAAAATTCAGAATAATACACCTTTCTCTTTTTTCTCTTAACCGACCTCAGAGCCAAATTTGCTGCCACTCTGATCACCCTCAGACCTCTATCTCTGAGGAGTTAAAAATTGGAGAGGTGGGTGAGGGTGGTATAGAACAGAATATAGGCGAGAAAGATTTCGACAGAATTTTCAGTGGCTGGCGATGAATAATCAAGCCATCAGCAATGATTAACAACCCTATCAAACCCTCGCAGATAGATTTGTGTTATGGGAGATCAAAGTCAATCTTTATGGAAATTTAAGGCCCGATCAAAGGATAGGGAATTATTCTCAGGGAATTATTAGTGCGAATGCATGATTTGTGATCACTGCATAGAAAACCTACAAATTATGAGTGTAGTCTTCATTATCAGACACTGACCCCTACATTGTACCAGTTTAAAATCTTTACTGCTGTGAATCAGTTGAAATCATTATCATATTGTTTGTAGCAATTGTGGAGATCACAGTTATTGATCAGTATTTTGAACGTATCGGTAGATGTGGTTGCAGGTGGCGGTCAGTGGCCAAACAAACCAGTTCCTCGGACTCCCTTAAAATGCAGTGTTGTCCCCGCCGTGGTGCACTGACTGTTATGTGATGAACGAGGAAAGTCAAGCCCGGCTGTGACAAAAAGAATCTCCCTTGAGGAAACTGATGTCCTTGTCTAAGAGCCGCAAAGTCTCAGAGGACTGAATATACTGCACCGCAAAATATCCCACCAAGGGCAGATGATGTCTCCTCAAGTTTAATCCAAATATGCTGCAAACAGTTGCAAGACAGTTTTTTGACAGCATCTTTCAAATTATAGGCTGCATGAATCCCTAGTTAATTCAGCCCAGTACAGACTAAAGTTCCATTTTACCGTCATATAAGCTGATCAGCTGGGCGCATATGCAACTTAGTTCAAGATGTGACTACCTGGGTAGCAATCAATATGTACTGTTATTGTGGTAACATATTTTAAGTATTTTTTTTATGAGCTCTTATTTGATATTGAAAAATGGGGCTACATGTGTAGCTTCAATGTCTTAAGAACTACAGAAACCTTTCACTGTACTGCTTCCCCAACCTATTTTGGCACAAGAGCCATCATGGTGAGAAATGACAATATCAAGGGAAAATTGCCTAATTAAATTGTCACATCACATACAAGAAAGAAAGCCTTTTAAACTGGAGGCAAACTCAAAGGGTTCATGGTGTGGCTTCCAGTTACTCATCGTGGCATAGCCACCTCTGCTTTACTGCAATGGCTAGTCAAAGCAAAACTTTGAGTCCATGCCTTTACTAACACCCATGTCTGAGCAGTGACATGCTCACTATGTCACATCACAGAGACTTATTGTAATTCCCCTCCAGCACTGACCACTCCAAACATCCCCAAATCCCTCTTGTCAATAGAGAAAAGACAACATGAGGAACGGACTTCTCAGCTTTTCTTGGCCTTGTCAAAAGTTTCCATATTGTGTTGTGGGTTCTACACAGCATAACTAAGACCCTGGAAGCAGCTTATCTGCTTAAAACAGGAGGGTGAGAGAGGGTGAAAAAAGTGTCTCCCTCTTCCATCTTTTTCCTGGTTCACAAAGTGGGTTTATTGAAGCCACCAGAGCTTTGGTTTCTCCCTCTAGATTTCCCCCTTACCATTCCCACTAGTCTAATCTACTTAGGCCCACTCTACCTCCACTAGTTTTGATTGGCCAGGCTTCCAAATTTCCACCATAGGACTCAGGAAAAATCAATAATCACACTGCACTGCAAAAAGTTCCTCTATTAAAAACATAAAATCTGATTACATGAAGATAAAAAATATGGAATGGTGGAGAGCGTGGAACTTCAGGTTACACGTTTCTTTCTTGGCATTAATAGTTTGCTTGGCTATCGACATTTTCAGACCTCCTTCTTGACAAAGTCAAAGATTGAGCAATATCATTTTTGGTGCGATTCTCCAGTCTTAATTTTAAATCCCCCATGGTTCTCTGGTATTTATGCCAGAATGTATAACATTTAAAATGTTGCCACATCCTACTCATCGCCTTTCCATTTTTATTGTTGTCATTCATTACAGTCCCTTCAAGTGTCTTGGTCTCTCACTCTCTCTCTACAAAACAACACTGATGCTAATGTCAGTGAAACCCCAGGTGCTTCTAGTGGCTCTTGAAGTCTGACATCAGTCCCTACCACCCCCTCCCCTGGGTCCAATTTTCCCAGCATGAAGCTTCAAGGTCCTCAGCTGAGCTCTCTGTTTAGCAACAACAGTTGCAGCGAGCGTGAATGTGTGTCAGACACAATGGTAATGAGCATCCCAAAGATTGAAAAACCAAGCCCCCTGCCCCCCCCCCCCCCCTCTCCTTGAAAATAGGTTTGTTCTCATGTGCAAAGCAGATAATGTAATCACATTCCCCCATCGTTGGTTCCCATTGGGATTTGTTGCACGCACACCAAAAATGTTAATGAATGCAGAGGGATATACATCATTGGTGGTAAATCATATTACTGGCAACATAAGCAACACAACTAGTCTGGATTGTAAGCAATGGCAACTCAGAATTAGTCCTGAGCCTAGTATTCCCCTTACTCTACACCCAGTTATTGTCAGTTCACTCCATTTCCTTGTTTTATTGCACATTTACAAAAAAGCAAAACTGTACTTTAGAAGAGTACATTCACAGAGGGACCACTTTAATTGTAAAAATTGTGCTATAATGGAAATCCAGTATGCATTTCTCACGCTGCCAGAGAGCTGGTACAGAAAAGTGGAGATATGAATGTCAGGTACAAGTGACACAGTGAAAATGGGGCTAAACGTTGCTTTTTTTAGCGCACAGGTTCATTGTTTGTGCTGGAGCCACCCTAAGGTCTTAGTGGGTTGTGCGGGGCTGCCATTGGCGCCTTGGACGTCAAACTAACAAGCTTGGGGAAATGTGGCAAAGGTCGAAGCACACAGGATGAGAGATATCTGAGGGCTACTAAATTACCTCAGAGACATATGGAGAGAGGGGAACACCTTGGTGCATGTTTGTGTGAGCACATTTGTTTGTTTGGTGGTTATGTTACATTGGGGCAAAAAAAAGGCAAAGACTTGTTGGTAATAGATTCGGTTTCTGCTTACACCCTCTCTCCCTCCACCCTCAAAATCTTGAAACACTGACAAATATTAATGCAAGTTGTGCAAACTTTGGATACTCGGGGGAGACTCTCACACATTTTATGTCCCTCGATTAATAAATGATGTACCCCTCTTGACAGGGACTATTCTTAACCCCCAGTCTGTGCAATGCTGGGACACCATCATTTTTCAGGGGAGCTAGTGGCAGCTTCAGCATGCATTGAAGTTTAGCTTGCTGTACATTGTAATTTGCTGACGTTTCTTTTCTCTCTTTCTCTCCCTCATATTTTGCCCCTTCCCCGTCTTTTCCCCAATGGTCTGCTTACAGATGTGACCAACTATTCCACTCTAGGTAAGACATCATTTTTCATAGCACTGCTTTCAAGAGTGAGAACGATGTTTGAGTTGTCATGTGTCTTTGGGAGTGATGTGAATACATAAATATGGAAGAAAGTTAGATGGGGGGAGGAGTCGAAGCGGCACCAAGATGCTGCTGTTTGCTCAGTAAGGTATGCAATGCTCTGCAATCCTCACCCATCCCAATTTCCCATCACATGTGTGCATGAGAATACACAATGGTAGCTTTTTCTGGCAAGCGGATTGTGTGCTCTATGCCTTCAATTTGAATTTTATTCAAATGAGAATCAAATGGCCCAGATTGTTCAAAGAATATGCCGGCAGTGTTGACTTAAACAAGCATAGCGCGGATGGTGTCTGTTTCCACACTGTGGGGAGTGTGTGGAAATATCTCATATGATAAGCTGTGAACCCTTCCACTGTTCAGAACTCTACATGTCAGCGTGTAACCCCTGATACTGTGGACACTGACAATGTCCATGTGGTGATACAGCCTTGGATATCCTGTTCTCAGGGGATAACTCAACAAACATCTTCTAATCTTTTCTCACTCTATACACATTCTATGGTTAACTCATGTACTGGACCCGGGTGTACACAAAGAGGCTGTACCGGAGTCAACCGAAACAAGTTGGTCTGAGATCAGTTGAACTGCAGTCCACTCCTGTGCAGTCAGAACATGATCTGTACTTCCACAGGAAGACACATTCATGTGTCAGACATTATTGTTCAATCATTAGCAGTAAAATGTGAAAGATAAAATGCCTCACAGCAGGGAATAACATTAAATCCTGACGTGATACCAGGACAATTTTCACCTAGAAACGAAGTTGAGGAGTGGCAGACTTAACTTCTTTTTGGCCTGTAGTGGTCAGTTGTGCTATCGCGACACTCACACTGGATGCAGATTGTTCTTCATTTATATGTCAAAATGATGCCAATTAGTGTTCCTGGCAATGGCGGTAAACAGCCGCACTTTATTGAGCAAGGACTACGCAAGCAAAATGCAAATTGTAAACAAGGCTGACAGCAGACCAGCAGGCTTAGTGAAATGAGGATCAATTGAACTCTGGTTGAAACAGAAGAACCCAGTAGGAAAACAACCCTAGTGCTACGACGAGTGTAGCATCCTATGCTTTGTCAGACTGTTACCAGAGACACTCAGCAGGCTGCAGGAGTGTGATAGAGGTCAACTGCATGAGTGAATCCACCCTAGCAGGGCCTCAGACCAGGACAGCAGGACATTTTAACGCTACCCATGGCTCTGAGCATCTGTTCATGAGGAAAAAAATCAATCATCTCATCTCCAAGGTGGAGCAAGTGCATTTGACAAATTGGCATACCTTGATGTTACTCTTGCTTGGCTGGTGATTTGTCTCAGATATGTAGTTGTTCTCAATGCACTTGACTTTTCGTACTCTGATAGTTTTGGGAGACTGCCACCTCATTGTGTAATTGAAAACCCAGTGCCATGCCACTATACTAGCACAGTTTGGCTACCCGGCAGAGCATCTGCAAGCAGTTCTGGTCCGGCTCTCAACTCTTTGAGGAAGGCGCTGGCTGACTGCTCGGGAAACAGAAAACCCCTGGCTAGCTGAGAATAATAAGTACCCACGGGAAGCTGCCAGATGGACATTTACTGTGAGCCTAGCTGGAGAGGGAGAAATCTGTCAAACATCACACTAGGCATCTGTGGGGGAGCAGTGCAGGTTCACGTCCACTATGTCGGATAAGAGGAGTGCTCTTTGTCAAGACTAAAAGCTGTTAGATTTTTAACATATCACATGTAGTTGATGCATTTACCTACTTTCAAGGTCAGCATTTCACATTACATTAAAGCCACCTGTTACAGTGAAAGCTTTAAATAAAAACTAGATAATGGATAATTTAAAGCTGTTTATCATAAGATAGTAGTGGCCATTGTAGACGCAGCCACTAAGTGGTGTGAAATAGCCTTCTTCACTTTTATTCAAATTTTATTCCTATTTCTAGGCATTCAGTAACTATTAATTAACACTAAACTAATTTTGCAGCCGGATTTTGCTGTGCAGCTGATGTGAGAAAACATAAAAAGATCTAAATTTCTGTTTAATATTTCCCTCTGCAAAGTCTCTCATCTCTCCCTTACATTTTGGTACAGGCAGTTGTTTCCGTCCCCATCACAGAAGAATAAGTAAAAAGCATGTCTCTGTCTTAGATAATCCTTGAAGCCCAGTATTTTGACTTGGAGTAGAAATGTCCACTATTTTTTTTTTTGTTCATGCACTCTTCAATACAAAGCTATAGGCGAGGAATTACAATTGGCTCATTATGCTCAAGGGCTTCAGAGGTAAGGAGAAGGAGAATGGAAGAGCACAAAGAGTTCATTCCAGTATTGGCAGCAGTGAAATAAGACCTTGGTTCTCTTAGACAAGCTGTGCACCAGTTATTATTGCATTATGTCTGGCAGCCCTCCTCTCAGACAGGAACTGAGCCACACTTGATCAGTGATATGACACTGGCAGAGAAGAGAGTGATTGCTGGCTGCTTAGTTAAGCAAATAACATCACGCTGTTGAAGTCTAAAAGTAGATCTATGCTTGGTAAAAAATTATAAAAAAAGGCCAGCCCGGACAGTATCCAAAGCACTGGTAGCTTTGTAATACTCAGGAGTGGATCCTTCTATAATTATTTTGGTTTATTCATCTCTCAGAGAACAAGAACAATGTTATTCACGGATAATACTACACTTTCAAGTCTCCATCTGGTATTTCTCATGCCCTGGAAAAATGCTGTTATATACTGTTCAAAATATCCAGAACAAATGCTTAGTTAGAATCCTATGGTTTTTGATAATATTGTGCATATCTAGAATTTTGTTTTGTGTGTAAAGATGTCCTCCTACATTGTAAAGAGCGAGAATGGATAAATCAAATGTGTGTGTAACAGAATAGATTTTATAGCAATGGTCTCGAGTTCACAGCCCTCATAGGAATGCTTGTATGGAGAGCAAGCGAGCAGTCATAACCCCAAACCATTAGAGAACAACCATAGCTTGTTCCTGTGGTGGGTCTTAATGTAAGCGCTTTCTTTCCTTTAGCTGTGCCCTCTGGGTAACGGGCCATTTCGCTAATGGTGAGTTTCTCAAGCATGTGTCAAAAGCCTCCTGGCATTATCAAAAGCTCTTGAGGGAGCTTAAAGTTGCTGTATGTTGATTTTTTTTTAACCTCTTTTTTTAAAGACCAACTACTGCTGGGTAAGTTGTTAATAGGAAATGTGTCTGATAGCTTGTTAGTGTGACTTTGCATACATTCTACAGTAATTAGACTTGAGTGACAGATTCACCAAGTGTTCACTTTTAGAGCCACCACTGAAAACTCTGCTTACATTGCTTACATTATGTCAGCAGAGGGTCTGTCACTCCTCGCCTCTTATTTGTGATAGGCAATGTTTGATATTTTCACAATAATCAGTCATCATGGCAATTGATCACACATGCTACTATCCATACTATGCACATACAGGTGCTTTAAGGATGTCGGGCAACAGCAATTTAGGCAGACACATCACACAGATTCGGGAACACTTGGACGCCCCTATCCCTGCAAGTGAAGCTGGGCTGCTGTTACGAACAGATGGCTTATCTTTAACTTTATCAGCTGCGGCAGTGTCACCAGCAAACGCGATAAGTTGTTCCAGCGCCTGGGGAGAGCGGCATCCATCAGTAGCTAACAGCATATGGTGAAGGCACATTAAGGTGTCCTCTCTCTCTTCCACTGCCTTCCTGTTCTGAGTGGTTATGCCTCCAAGCATCAGATGCTCACTTCACAGGACAAGGTGCGAGTGTTTGAGCGTGTGCTGAGGGGCAGTGGGCACCCAATTTGAGATCTTGTGCTTCCTGTTTGATCTGTTTTATGTGTTTTCAAAGCTCTTCAGTAATTTATTTACTTATTTATTATTATGCCGAGGGTTATCTATTATTTTGCTTGTTTGCGTCTTTAAGTAGATCTTAAGAGTTAAACATGGTTGTTGCCGGGCATGGTAAAATAAAAAGTGTCTTTTTTCATTTGGAGAGAAATCACAAGGCAATATCAGCAACTATGTCTGTGTCAAGAAGGTGTTGTTTTTCCTCTCTCTCCCACTAATAACAACCTCCATTGCCATCCCAACCTAACCACCCCGGTAAGGCACTCTATTCCAACATTGGAAGACGAGCGTGTTTACCAGATCCTCCATGTGTTGCATTCCTACATTAAACTGAATGTCAATCAAAGCCTTGTTTGCTTGAGCAAGTGGCTTAGTGTTTCACGGACCAACACGACAGCATGGTGTTGGACACAAATCAGATGAATTACAAAAATTATATTCACTCTTGTGTAGATTGTACACAGTAGTACAAGTGCTCATGATAAAAAGCTTCTCTCCTGAGGCACACACAAATTGTTACATATTGGTATGTTTCTGTCACATTAGACCAAATTTATTATGAACATCAATGCCCTCATGTTTCGAAGCGATAGCCCCTGCTTAAAATACAAAGCCTAATTGTATAAGTCCTCAGGACTAATGACACCTTGCCTGAAGGACAGTGCTATTTCCTTACACTGACTACATTTGTTCTTATTTTAGAGTAATTGTTTTTCAGCAAGGACTTATTACGTTATAATAGCCTCCAGTGCTTTTTAAATTTACTCTCTCTTGCTTTCAATTTTGACACCCCTTTATGCTAAGTTTCAACTCATGTATGAAACCTCTGATATGTCACAGCATGCATCCCAAACGCCTCTAGCCTTCCCTTTTCTGTTGTTATTCCCGTGTTGAAGTCTCTCTAATAAGCAGCGTTAATTAGCCTGCTCTTCAAAAATATAATTTTCTATTGTGTATCAGGGATTGGTCATTAAATGAACAAAGGCAGTCAAATGACTGACACAACAGACTCGGCTGATTAAGGGTGCAGCCATAACAAAACTTGGTTGAGAAACAATCAGGGAATCTACTTGTTTCTACATCATCGTGTTATCTCATGTTGACTAGACCATTTGTCTCAAGTGCACATATTGTACAGAGATGTGTTATGCTGTCTTAAGAGTGTTTTTTCCAGTCAGCTTGAGAAAACCCAGATATATTTGCGACGGTAGACATGTAAAACTTTCAATTTTAAGATGAGGTTCTATTCAGTATGTGCAAATACTATTTTCTGCATCTACAAGAAAGATGATACTAATATGCCGCTGTTTTTAAGGCACAGAACTGTTTGCAGTATCAAGCCTAAAATGTATTGTATTACCAAGGAAATCTGTTGGGATATCAGCTGAAGTCATATGCTCTCCTTTGAGACAGCATCTGGCCCAAGTTGGCTCAAGCGTCCTGCAACCATTTTGGCAGAACATTTGAGAATGATGAAGACCACTGGACAGAATCCATGGCCTTGCATCTCTGAAGGTTGAATGTCAGAGGTTGTTGGGTGGCCAACCCATCTGCCTGTCTGGCACTGCCACATACAGTACAGGCTGGATAGTTAGTAATAGAGTGGCATGTTTCGTGGGTGTCTTAGAAGAGGCACGCTGTGTTCATAGCCTGCTCAGATGTATACTCTACATCATAGTATAGCATTCCAACAGATTATGTTATGCGGGCTATCAAGGTTTGGAGAGGTATCTAATACAAAGGCATATTATGCTTAATAGTCTAAGAATATCACAGCACACCATGGTTTCAAAACAGTCTATTCCTCTTTGTTGTGGTTAGAAGCTGAGGATTCCCGTTTTAAATAAAGTACCATTACACTTGGCCATCAAAATCAAGTCTGAACTTGAAAACCAAGCTTTTTGCACAAGCATGAGGTCATGAACATGGCAAGTTAAACAATTTGGGGGGGGTTGGGCGGGGTCAAAAATTGGAGGTTGTGCTCCAGTGAACCCCACGGTCCATGTAAGTGTGGTAATTTGTTTAACCCTCTGAAAACCAAGCATTGATTTATTTTATGTAAAAAAAAAAAAAAAGGTTCTCTTTTTAAAACTGTATTTATCAAGCCTCTGATCAAGAATATATCCAGGTATGTAAATACAAGAGAGGATGTGTCCTCAACTGTCCCTGGTTACAGATTAAGGCGTGATGCCAGATGGGAAATTTGAGCCAGGCTGCTTTGTTTGTTTCTGCTTGAACATGTGCACGGACATTCCTGCAGGTCAAAAATGGAAATTACTGTACGGTTTGTGTTTGCTCAGGGCCTTTAGTGACCATAGGCCTGCTAAAGGGTTACCCTTTGGGATAAACACAGAACAGTGACCATGGGATTGGATTTAAGCTTGAGACATATGGGCACGTTAATGAACGGCTGTGTTTACAGAACATGAGTTGGTTACAAATTGCTCAGAAAAAAATCAGGGTCACAAGTTATGATGTAGGTTCATGAACACCTGGCCTATACATGAATATTTGGGCACTCCAGCCCACTATCCTAGGAATTACGTTCATATTGGACGATTCTGCATCTCCCAATTTACGTCCAGTGCCAACATAGGAAGTAATGTTCCCTCTACAGTATGCAGTGAGATGGAAGGTGTGGAGGTCGTGGTGGTGGATGACCACGAAACTAGTCTGAATATAAATCATTTTTTAACAATAACCATTATCTTTTCCTAACTGTCACCAAGTGTTTTAGTTACCTAACCCTAATTATAGCTTGAACATATTTTAGCAGCCATAACCAAAATCTTTACCTTACCTTAAGCATAACTTAGTGGGTGGTGTGCAGAATTGGAGAGTTTTAAAAACATTAACATTCAACATAAAAAAAAGGGGCAATCTGGGTTTTTGTAGGATGATATTGATATTCATGTCTGGCTATAGCGTTCAACAGATGCCATAAAACTACTGTCATCCAAAAACATAAACATGCCATACCATTGCATTGGGTGACAAATGTATTCCTCTCAGCTCATCAAGCTACAAAAGCAAACATGTCCCCGAGCATGCTCAGTGATGTCTCCCGGACATGGGGGGCTACTCTTCGGAAAATTTCAGAGTAATTCATAGGCCATAAAACTTTGCTGCAGTGCTGGCGCTAGCTAGCTAACTTACATCAAAACACTCCACGCATCTAGTCGGTTTAAGTTATGTTAGTGTCTTTCCAGACACCACTGAATGTCAAAAAATAAAGTAGCATCATTTTATATCAACAACGTTTACACAAAATTTATTGAACATGTTGGGTGGTGCCTTTGTTTCACTTTTAGAAAGAACATTTTTTTCTGCGGAAAGTATCTACTCCGTCTAAATAATCTGTGGATACCGTCTTTGAATTGGGCCAAAGCACATTCATCTGCGTTTCATTAGTCATTCAACATTCCCTTGTTGACTTCCACTCGGCACTTACCCTTGGGGGAATCCCTGCCACCATGACAAGTGTCATTCCATTTCTCTGGAAAACTCAAGTGAACTTTGTGAGATCAACCCTTCGAGGACTGAGGGGGCGAGTCATCAACGATGGTCACTCAGCGCTGCAGATCAACCATTGTGCATTGCAGTTTCTCGTCATTTCCGCTATGATGTCAACAAGCAATTTTTTCCCCCAATAGAACTAGTTATTCCCAATGCTGTATTATAGGCTGAAGAATTGCAAGTCCACTTACTAAATACCAAAGTAATGCAATCATCTGAAAGAAATGCTGTCGCCTTATTGAAAGGCATCGGTAGTTATTGTGAAGTACCTGCAAGGCACAATAAAGCCCTGCACACGTAACTGGCCATCAGTCCATCATGACTACTGACTACAAGGGCAAGTGCGTTCCATTTAAATCCCACACTCCCTCCCCGCCCACTTTCTCTCTGCTCTCCAAGTGGCCGCCGTGCGACGTATGCTGTTACGTAATACCAAAGGCTGAGGGGAAGTAAATGTGGGGCAGTTGAACTACTATTGAACTGCAGCTATTGTCTTAAACGGAAAGCTTTTCTACCAGGATACTCTAAGATAACGGTGAAAATGACCATAATGTTATAATTGCAATACTGCTGATATTTGCAATTTCAATGTAAATATTGGAAAGGGTTTTATCTTTCACACAGTACAGTTTAAACAACATAATGTGACTGTTAGGCTACAAGAGTCATTCATGTCAGCACCACATTGTATTAATTTGGCGTTTTTTGAGATGTGAAGAGACCATTACATGTGTCACTGCAAAATTACAACCCATCATTAAATTGCTATCTTGTTACCGTACAAATACCTCTCACTTTTGTTTATTCTCTTGCTCTCAAACTTTTCTCTTTGCCTTGGCATGATAATCACCTCACTTGAAAGATGGCAGGCAAAGAAAAGAAATCAAGATACTGTATGCAAGAATAACAAGCTGACACTGCACTGTCACCAGCAGTATATAATCTTTCCCACATTTTTATTCCTCCCCCTAGATTTCCACCATACACAAAGTCTATATTATCTATTTTTTTTCTTCTTTTCTATCACTAGAATTGTATTTACTCTTCAGTTTTCGATTGTTTCATATTTTCTAGTGGGTTCAAACATCACACACACTGTGTCATGCACACAATTACACAGCTCACAGTATTGAACAGGTTGTTCAGTAGTGAACAGCCTATCACATTCATAACAGAGAGGCAAGCAGAGAGGCAATCATTTCATTTCAGAGAGGCAAGTAAAATACCTTTAGCCATTTTAGTACAAAGATTTGCACCAGTAAAAACACCAGAGTAACTTTCACCAATGCAATTATAAAATGCTTTGGACATAGAGACGTAGGACAACACAATTACAGAAAAAGGTTAATATCTTCTCCAAAGAGATGATGAACTATATAACTGTCTCTCACGGCAAAGTCACGTCATCACTGTCTGAACCATATTAATTACTGAGCTACAACAGCTAATTTACAAGCTGGACATTCAGTGATGCTACGTTGAGTTGGGTGAATTATGATTATATTAACATAATCCGTTCTTGTTCAACTGGATCAGCAATATTATTAAAACAGGCATAGCTTTCACTCAGTGTCGCCAATCCCTCTCATGCTTAAGTCCTAATGAGAAATAAGGAAGCACTTACAAGGAATCGTATAGAGTGAACGGGAGGGAGAGATTATCTATCTGCTTCACTCAGTTTCATTCACACACTATGTCATGCGCACAATTACACAGAACCCGACACACACAGAAACAAAGAAAAAAAAAAAAACACACACTCAGGAGTACACACTTTCGCTTGCAGTCTTGGTCTCTGTGCCTATGAATAGCACTTGGTTATAAAGCCTGTATAGAAAATCATACAGTTGTCAAAGGCAGTGCTTAAAGGGGCTATATGTAGTTTTCTAATGAAATGAAACACTTTATTGCCTGTGTGTGATGGGCTTTAACCTCACTTAAAAATGAGCCATTCGCCGGCTTCTTGGCCGACTCTTACGGCCGGTATGCTTCTTTCTTTGAGAAGGTATCGGCACTCTAGCTAAGGCCGACGTGTCATGTCGTCTAAATGCAGTCAATGTAATGTTGTCATGCAAAAAGCATGGATTATTTCAACATCAAGCTGATAAAATTATTACTGTGATGTTGCAGTGGGAGTTTACCGGAGTTTCCAGCATGTTGTGTGATGCCATGTCCTGTGTTTTGCATCTGTTTTGGTCGAAATCCAGAGAGCTCGCTCATGAGTTGGAGCACGCGCACGAGCCCACGCTTGGGAAGGTGTGTTCTAGTAAAACCAGTGACGTATAGGCACAGTTTTAATATGAGTACAGTGCATTACTCATACAGCATGCACTTTAGTAAACAAAGGTTTTTAACTGAACAGTTACTGTTATGATTGCATTTAGTGCGTGCAAGTGTGTAATTATAAATATGATTTATCCTCTCCAGTTGCTTGGTTTTGTCTGGTCTGTCGTCATGCCAATATTTTGTCATAACACATGTATCGTGCACTGATTCATGACAATTATCAGGCCTGGTTAGAGAAAGAGCAGCAGCTCTGGCATGTGTGAATGAGCTAACATGCAGAATCGGAGACAGCAGTCCAAGGGGAACAATTCACTGTCTTATCAGGCTATCTGACAGCACACAATGCTAATTCAGGTGTGAACAGTAAACCCATTTCCATTTTGTAATCTGGCCATGCTTTCAATAATATTGAGTCTGCCCATCTCGTTGCTTCCCATTGGACACACAAACAAAAACTTAATATCCAGAATAAATTGGGAACGAAATAAGTTAAAAAGGATGAATCATTATGCACACACATAATATGACAGTCAATACCCTATCGATCACTGGAGAATTATAATTTACCCATAATGACACAACATTAAGTGAACCTGATTGATAGTTTTTACACATGGGAGGATACAATTAGGTTCCACACAGGCTACACATACACGCGCCAAAGCACACTCACACACAAAGTCCGGCGCATATCCACACACTCCCATTCCATAATGTTATTATCTCATTCTCCATGGTCTCATTTTTCACAAAGCCCCAGGGCGTGTGAGGGACAGTCAGGGTTGAGCTCACACAAGCCGAGTAAAGGTCTGCGTTACTACCACGTGCAACACAGCCAGAAGAAACAGGAACGGGAAAATGGAAAGAACCCAGATGATCCTGCAACACAGTGTGGTACCGGACCATTTTACACTGCCAGTAGAAGCAGCTGCTTGACTTTAATGGAGATTACGGTTTATTTGGAGATTAAAATAGGAGACTGATTATTATAAATATTACTATGTATACTTTTTTTTATTTTTTTTTTTACAGAAAACAGTGAACACACACAACACCCAAGTACCTATACATCCTGATAGACACACATGTACAAAATATATCATCACAACATTATGTCAGGCAGCCTAAAAATGCTTGATCTTACTTTAAATATACAAATTAAAGGTCCAGTAGGTAGGATTCAGTGGCATCTAGCGGTGAAATTGCAGTTTGCTACCATTTGAATAATGTCCGCCTAACTCTCCCATTCCAAGCATGCAGGAGAAACTACGGTGGCTGCAAACTCGCGAAAAACGCGAATGGCCTAATCTAGAGCCAGTGATTGGTTTGTCCATTCTGGGCTACTGTAGAAACATGGCTGTGCAACATGGCAGCATCCGTGAAAGTCGACCTGCTCCGTCTGTATAGAAAAATGGCTTTTCCTAAGGTTTTGAAAACACGATTCTTATTTTCAGGCGACTATACACTAATGAAAACAGTGAATATATAAATATAATACTCGTAAATATTATATGAGTGCTTCAAAGCTCAGTGTTCTAACATCCGCAAACGTCAACTGCTATCACAACTAGAGATTGATGCTGCCGTGGTCGGATGGTATCAAAAAGAGGGACAATGATCAGAACCGAGGGGTTCAGCTAAGCTACAAATACCTTTAGATGGAAACCATGAGAAGGCAAAGGAAGTCAGCCACAGCCAAATACCTAGACAGAGTAAGGCAGGTCCTGAAAAGTCAAATCCTACCAGTGGCTGGAAAAGGACAGCACAGAAGCACTAGTGATGGCAGCACTAAGAACAGGCACTAAGTACAAGATCAATAGAGGCTGGGGTCCACCAGTTACAGACTGTGCAAAGATGCCCATGAGACAGTTCAGCACAAAAAAAAATCACTAATCAAAAAAAAAAAAAAAAGGCAGTGGGTCTCCGAAAGTCATAAATTTACTATCTCACTGTAGCAAGTGCGTATTAATTGTTTTATATTTACATTTAAATTTACATTTAGTCTTTTTGCAGACGCTTTTATCCAAAGCGACTTACATATGAGAACATTCATTACATTTACATTTAGTCATTTAGCAGACGCTTTTATCCAAAGCGACTTACATATGAGAACATTCACAGACCGAAGGCGCAGCTTTGGGAGCATTTTTTGGGGTTCAGTATCTTGCTCAAGGATACTTTGACGCATGGCTGGGGGATCAAACGGCCGACCTTCCAATTGGGAGACAACTGCTCTGCCACCAAGCCACAGCCGCCCACATTCAATTAACATTTATTAACATAAAACACTTTAATTAGGTAACTATTTCATCTGTTGTCATCAGGACATGGTTAATAAGCAGGGTTATACCTATCTAGAGAGCTTATATTCAAGTAAATTACTTTTTTAAGTTTAGCTATTTTCAACAGTGCATCAGTCCAGTCTTGAATGTGTGGAGAACTGCTGTCTCCCCATTTACAAAAGATCAACTTTTTGGCAACAGCAAAAGCTGCAGACATCTACGTATTATGTTGATGAATAGGTAAGCAGATAGGGAATGCGCAAGGTCAAGATGGGGCCTGATTACAGTGAGACATTCTTGGAGACTAAGCTCTTCTCCAGACCTCATTCCATTCCACATTGTTATATCACATGTTAAAAAAATGGCCCAAGCCTTTTTCAGAGCAGGAAAATTAAATGAGATTTTGTTTCTAATTTCTTTATAGATATTTTTTGTTGAGAGATATCTCTTGCTAGTTTTTTGCCTGATTCCTAATAGCAATAACTACAACTCAGTCAACTCAAGATGACTCCACCAATGTATTTGTTCGGGAGAGATTTCCGAGTTATTATCCGCATATGATTTGAACCCTTTATCATTATAAAGATCAGCTACTTAATCCCCATATAAATGATGCCATCTAATGGCTTTGCCCCTTGTTGTTAAAGATGGGTTATCCCAAATCAGTATCCACAGGGACTGTTTCGCAGATTATTTTGTACATCTATGTAGCTTCAGCCAAATATAGTACACAAAGCTTAGACATGGTTAAAGAGAGATGTTTACCACAATGTTTGATAAAAAGGCCATGCTTTAAGTGATTGGATGTGAGAGATTGTTGTTCAATACTGGTGCAAGATGGTTTCAGGTGTTTATAACTAACTTCAATAATGCGTAGTGAAATATTTGGCAGGTTAAACCCTCTTTTGTCTTTTGGTGGTTGCAGGGTTGTAAGCCTAAAATGCGCTGTAATCCCATTCCATATAGAGTTAGTTATACAGTAATTAATTTGATTGTACAGATTGTCAGACACTGGAATTGGCAACATACAACATAATGTGCTAAACATTGAACAATTTTGGAAAAACCTCATTAGCTATAGTGACACCATGTACGTTTTCATCCTCTCTTGTAGCAATAGCCAAAGGTGCAAGGGCCAAAACAAACCGCAAAGTGGAAAGAGGACAACCCTGTCTGATCTCTCTATAAAACTGAGGGATGGTGACTGAGGCATTAGCCCCTGAATATAAGCTTCTAATGCATCTGATGAAAAGGGGAACAAATCCATAGGACTTGACAAAATGTTGAATCAAAATCCTCACTCCACCCTGTCAAAGACCTTCTAGGGATCTAAATACAAACTTATGGTAGGACTGGGGGGGGGGTACCTGAGCACCATTTTATATTGAGTAGATGCCTTATATTATCGGCTCAGTTGCCATAAAATTTTGTTTCTTCCCCGACTTTAAAATGAGCCAAAATCAGTGGAGTGAGTGTCTTATGAAACATTGCATAGCATTCATAAGAGAGAGCATCATGGACAGGCAATTTTCCAGTGGCCTTTTGATGAATCGGTATGTTTGTTTCTCGATTGTTAAGTCATTTTCCATCATCATTCTCTCGTCCATAATAATATAAGGCGGTTTTATGCTAGAGCAGCCGATTCTGATTGGGACCATTTTTCATTATACTCCCTAAAGATATGGTCTATTTCTTCATTTGACACCAGGTTACCATGATTAACTTAAGTCTATTATGTTTTTTTAATTTACACGCTATAAATTTAGTCAATCCCTCACCATCTTCATAGAATTGGGCTTGAGTTCTTAGCAGCATATTTTCAGCTTTGCTAGTGAGTAAATAATTAAGCTGAAATCTGAGGCCTGTCACAATGCTTATATTTTCCACAGAGGGTTTGGTATCTCAGCAGCTTTTAATAGAGCTTCAATTTTCTTTTGTGTTTCTGGCCTCAATCTGTTTTCATGTGATTGATAACCAATTATTTGGCTTCTTATACAGACTTTAAATGTTTCCCATAGTATACTGATGAGACTGAACACATATTATACTCACTTAACTCATTCTCCTGCAGAGCTATCCCTTGTAGGTCCTGCAGGCCCCATTTGAAGCAATGCTTTGTCTGCTCAATTGGATTGTGGTCAGAAATGTGTCAACTGCCGATTTCACGATATGGTATTACTCACCCAAGCCTTATTTATCTTGAGTACGAGTTATGTGGAACCGAGTAATAGGTATAGTCCTTCTATATAGGATGGATTAATATCCATATATTGATAAGTGCATGATCTTTGTTTAACGTTTTCAAGGCTATTTCGGCTGTGTTTCGACATCTATTTATAAACGGGATGAGAGCAGTCTATGACTGTATCCAGAACTACATTAAAGTCCCCACCCATCACTAAGGGGATGTCTTCTAATTGAGCAATGAGAGTAGTAATTTCATACACACAGTCCCAAATTCTGAGTTAGGAGATGCATATAAATTTATAAAAACTACTTTATTATTCAGCACAGACCCTATGGAAATCATATCGCCTGAAAGATTTTTTTACTTTTAGAAAAACTTATGATTTTCTTTCTTTTGATAGCATAGAAATCGGACAACGATAGGCCGAGGGGTCGCTCCCTCTGTCAGGGGCCAAGTAACCACAGATCACTGAACTTGCACAATATTTAGACCATCAGATGGGATGCCAAGTTTATTGGTAATAAGATTTTCCAAGAAAAGAATTATATCCTCCCTTTCACCTTGTAAATTCTCATGTTTAATTGGCCAAATATTCTTCCAGTTCGGTCTGCTGATGCAACAGGTGGGTTAAGGTTTGGGGTGTGGTAAATATCCCAGTCTTACACTTGGCTTATTCTTTTTACCGCTTCTTCGAACACAGGATGTCATGGATTTTAGATGGAATGCCAAACTTTTAATCTCCGTCCTTAGATCAGTAAGGTCTTTCCTTATTTCTCCTCGGAGGTCTTGGAATTCCTCTCTAAAACTACTGATTTGACCAGAGATTTCTGTTTTTGGGATTTGTAGTTGCAGATTTGTGATATGCCAGATCTAAGATTCATACCACTGCAGGGTCAGTCAGTCAGTCAGTCATTTTCTACCGCTTGTTCCCGTTTGGGGTCGCAGGTGACTGGAGCCTATCCCAGGGACTTTGGGCCGCAGGCGGGGTACACCCTGGACAGTGGCCAACTCGTCGCAGGGCTGACACATAGACAGACAACCATTCACACTCACATTCATCCATTGAAGGGTAGCAAACTAATATAACTTGGCATTGTTTAATTGTAGAAATCCTATATTATCCCCTTCATATCATTATATTTGAGGGCCTGAGGAGTTAACTACACAGCCACATTACTTGTGGGACATCACAGAGTCGGATTATGGAAAGAACAGGTTATATCTTTACAGCCACAAAACAGAAAATGGCCACATTGGTTTCTAGGGGTGTTTATCGAAACCAATTGTTTTCTTTGAAGCTCACTTTTTGGCCTGCACACAAAAAGAAATACTCCAGACTCATTTGAATTTGAAGAGACTCAATTTTCTCCCAACTATTTACATTTTCAACAAAGCAGAACAATGCATTCCAGCTATGAAGATTAAAAAGCAAATTTCTAAGTAATTTCATTCAAACATTATGATATATAATCTCTTCACTGGCAATTGCTGTTGAATTGCTGCTCCAATGTCCTATCTTATTCATCTTTACCTTCACAAGTTTTGGTTGGGGACAGAGGTGGAGGTGAGGTTCTGATAGAGACTTCAGGAGTCAACGGTTGGTTATCAAACTCAAGAATTTCCAATCAATACTTGTCTTTGTGAAGAAATGTTTCTAAAGTTGTCACGGAGAGTGCTTTATTCTCATCAAACACACTTCCTTGCTGTATGAAATTGACTGCGGGATTCATTTCACAGTCAAGACATGCAACTGTCCATTTTCCCAGCTGTTACAACTAGCCCTGTGCTGTGGACTGCAGCACTGCTTGGACATTGTGCGTCATCACTGCAATGAATGTGGGGACTTCCTATTTATTCTCAACAGTGAAGTCACCATTGGATGCATTTGCATTTGACTTTTTAACTTCTGCAAACTATATATTCCCTCCATCCTTAAGTATTTTTTTCTCACACTAAGGCAATGAATTACCACAGTACATAAAATGCATCAGGGAGGTTTCAAGAGTTCACATTCAGAAAGAGTCTACCTCTGCTGGTATTAGATGTCTGGTGATAGAGGACATAGATTACCTGATCCTACTTTTATTGAATTTGCCAACAAGGTTGTGTTTTCAGTCCAGTTTGTCTGCTTGTCCGTTGGTTGTTTTTTTTTTTTTTTCTTTATTTCGAAATCGACTTAGCACATTTTAATGAAATTTTGTGGAAAGCCATGGGCCAAGGAAGGAACTGATTAGATTTCAGCTACAGTATGTGGTAATTTATCAAGCATTATGTTTTCACTTAGCTGTAATTCCTGAACTGTGAGATGTGACAGATAAAATCTGCACTTAACAACAATATAGATATTCCACCTACACAGATTCTCTACTATTTTAGGAAATCATTTTCACAACTTGTCCATTAAATGTTACCCAGTCTTCACTAAACATGTTACAACATATTGGGATGTTAGGGGGCATGCACCCATGAACTCTGAGCAAACGTACCAAAATTTTACATTTCGTCCATAGGAGGCAATACAGGGCTGTAACTTGATAGATTAAAACAGACATTTCTAACTTGAAGGAGCATCAATATTTAAACCACGTTACTGCAACCACTAATACTTTATTTATTTATTTTTTTAGAAATGCCAGTGACACGGTACAGATATCCATGGTTCCCAGGGGATGATCCTACTGAGTTTGGTTTTGGACTTTGGTTCATTGGCTTTTTCAATAGCGGGAAAATGACTTATTTTGTGAAATATCAACAGCTACTGGATGGATTGACACAAAATATTGTACGAACATTCATGGGCTTGGAATGACTTTTTAAAGTGCCAGCGTGAGGGTCTGTTTGTGCCTTTGAGGGAAATATCTCAACAACTACTGGATGGATTACAATGAAATTTGGCAAGCATGTCCCCCTTAGGATGAATTGTAATAATTGGTGTACCTCACACTTTCTCTCTAGCACCATCATCAGTTTAAAATTTCAATTTGCCCAGCAGTTTTAAGACTAAATACTGGCAAACCAAATGAGCCTTAGCTTTAGGTTATGTTTAGTGCATCCTAAAACATGGTATTGGCAAACATGGTAAATATTTTACCTGCTAAACATCAGAATTATAGCATTATGCGCATCTTAGCATACAAACACTAGTATTTAGCACAAAGCACTGCTGTGCCTAAGTACAGCCTCACAGAGCAGCTAGCATGGCTCTAGACTGTAGTCTTGTTCTCTGTTAAGTGTTAGCTCTGGAAGGTTTTAACTTGTATTTTCTGTGCATTGGCAGACTTATTGTAGGCTGTCCATTAAAAATACTCCTCATGCACAGTATTTACTGTGTTATGTAATAAAAAAGATCCCAGCCTTGATCTGTGGAACAATCAGCAGACATTAAAGTGACGTGTTGCTGGAGGCACTGGATCTGATGACTGGACTAACAGCAGATAGCCAAACACATGATTAGTGTCAGATCAGTGACATCATCTAATGTGACGCCTCAGACATGGGCCAGCTGTTACTGTAGGGAGCCAACTCTCCACCACCACTTCTTTGGTTGAGAGCCAGAATTGTATTTGAGGGCACAGGCAGTGGAAACAAGCGGTTGGAAACCAAATGTCCACATGTCTCTGTCCCACCAATAGTGGCGTCCATCGCCTCGAGTTGATGCCACCGACCACTAAAACACAGAGTTAGTGATTAGCAAAGTTGGAGGGGCACAGGCAGGAACCAAAGCCCAAACCAATAACTCTCAACATTGAATTTAACGTTTGTCTAGGAGGTGCTGTAAAATGTTCTCTCCAGTTTTCAATTTCCACATTAATATCTTAAAAGAGGTTACAGGACTCATGTGGCGTTGACATCTTCCTCGGAGGTTGTTAAGAGGTTTGTGTGATCTACTCATACACTTCCACTGTGGTTATTTGAAACAATGTGATATGTACCGTTGTTTCAGAAGGCAGAAGTGAGAGAAAAAGCACATATTACAGCTGTCAACAAAACAACATGGTGTAAAATGTGCCGTAGGGGAAAAAACAAACTTATGGTGCCAGTGATATACTGAATAATGCATTACACATGGGAAACCAGAACATATAGAAGCATTATACAACATACTGACAGAACTTTTCTTCTCCTACTTTTGTTGTTGGAAAAATACTTTTCTAACACATCCACAAGCATAACGATGGCAACATCTTTAAATTTAGAATGACAAATGACGCCCCCTGAACGTGTGATGAACACTAATTAACAACCTTTCAGCTTGAGAAAACGCTAGTCTCCTGCCTCTTTGCACATTGCATCCCCTCGTTGCTGCAGTGGCGGGTGGAGTGGAGGGCTGAAAGGGAACTTTTTTTTTAATGCCTCCTGTAAGATGTGGATTTCTGCCCCCCCCCCCCCCCGCCGTTTACCCCCACTCGCATCTCCATGTGTTTCCATATAAGCCATATGCTTTCATCCTCAGAGGTTTTCATGCTTTCTCACAAACTTTGCTCACCATACACAATTTTCAAGTGTAGAACCTCTGCAGATGTGTTGTGTTTACTGTGAGGTGGTTGGTCAACTATGTTTTCAAGATTTTGTCATGGTTAATAATGAATGGTTAATAAGCTTTAAATTAGTGTTTATACTGTATGTAGGGTGCATATGTTTATCACTGGTTAACAAGTTGTTTAATAGATAAAGAGAGTGGACATGTATGGAGCACTCTTGTGTTTCTTCAAAATTTAAATAATAAAAGAACAAATTAATTGCTTTTTTGATCAGAGGGAAAGTTTGATAATATCCATTTGGGTGTTTAAAAAAAAAAAAATCCCCTTTTATGTTTAATAGCTGAAAATGTCCAACCCCCATTAAGACAACTATTTAATCAAAGCTTTTGTGTAGCCAATGACTTAGGAGCAAGAGTTGTTTTGAATAAATGGATACTGGATTTTGAGATATAAACTTACATCTAGCTTTAGCTGACTATGTTGTAGTCAGTACCAGCTAGGTCAGTTGGGAAGGAATTGAACCCCTCTCTTCTCCAAGTGCTGGGCATCATGCCTGGACCTGCCTGATCTGTGTGATATACTGTATCTACACTGGCTAGCTCAAAGCAAAGGCCTTGAACTCAGTCAGTACCATTTTCTGTTGTATTTCACAGGCTCACAAAACCGTGAGCATGGCTGAACAATCCACCACTGATCAAGAGTTAGCTTGATGATGTTTATCAACATAACACTCCTCATGCCATTTTATATGTGGTATTCTCGTTTTTGTTCAAGTAAGATGTATTTCTAAAAAGAGGCTCCACGTTCTGTCTATTTGTGCACCAGAGGAGTGTAAATTATTTTGATGGGATCTTTGGTGGATTTTCCAGTGGAATATTATCATAACCAGTTTTATTTCCATATAAATGAGTTGTCAGTTATTTATTTAATTTAAAGTGCAAAATCTACAATGCTAGTTTTTGTATGACTTCAATCAACAATCTCTGCAAATGTGTCCCTGATCTTTCTAATCTTGCCTTGTATGACTTTTAAAACAAATTCTCTAATGTCAAATTAGTAGAATATACTGTATACATGACTTTATGAAGGCCTCTAAATAAATAGCTCTCATCAGCTACAAGTATGATACTCAAAGTGACAAAATGGGAGTAATGGTTAGAATTTTAATGAAAGCCATTATCCCCTTATTAACTGTGTTAATACAGAGGGCTAACGCAAACAACTAGTAGACTTCCAAGCATTAATATTGCGCTTCTGCTTAACCACCGCTGGGTGTTGAGTCCCTGCACTGTATTTCTAAGGCTTGTGAAGATCTAACTGTCTCAGAGGTGTATTATTCACAGAGAAATGGGGCTTACTACCATAGCCCTTGTCTAACACTCACTTTAAAAGGTGTGTGCTCATGGTGTAGTGTTCTCTCCTGCTCCTATTGCTTACCTTCATACTCTTTCCCTTAACCTCTCTCTGTCTGTCTTACAGTGTATTTGTCTCCACTTCCCAGCTCTAATCTTAATATCATTGGTTGCTTTTCTTTTTTCCATTACATATTTTGCCTCTTTGTACTATAATTCTCAGACAATGCTTCTAGGCTATAACAAAATGCCACTCCATTATTATTCCCTGATTAAATTCCTGTTTTTTAAAAAAAAAAAAAACTCAAGTCACTCAAGCTCTATTAATAAGATTGAGTATACATGTTTAACACAATCTAATGGATGTGTGAAATAAGCCACAGCTATTAATGTTTAATGTATAATTGAATGTTCTACATGGCCAAACTTGTTTACTGGAATAATTGATGTTTCTGATTTCCCATTTGCCTGCAATACGAGAAGGGACGCAGACAATAAGGGGAAGTGACAGAGACAAAGCGAGAGACACACTTGGCTCATCCTCTGCAGTTGAAGGTAGAAAGGGCAAGTCACAGATGTTAGAAGTAATTATCACACTTGAAACTGGGCTTGTTTGAGCCATTAAAAGCTTGCTACATACCTTACATTTCAACCGCAAGCTGCTGCCATGCCGGACAAATGTGTGCTCCTCAACCACATCTACAAAAGGCCTCGGCACAGGCTCTAAACTACAGCCTGAAAGGTCCTAGGTTTAAAATTTTGTTTGTGTGACGGGGTGTATGTGCGTGTGTGCCTTTTCTCATTTAATCTGTTGGGTTTGGTTTGCGTGTTTACCTGAAAAGAACAGCAGGGTGTGACTGAAGTGGAGAGTCCATTCTTACGGTCCACTGCACATGAGACATAGCACAGTCTCCAGAGTGAGCCTTCATGCTCTCAATCTTTCTGTCTTGATTTTGCTCAACGCAGGCATGACCGATGAGGAAGATATATAATTTTTATTATTGTGACCAATATTGCAATTGCGATTTAAATTGTGATTATTTCCAATTAATGAAACTACAGGCCTGTAACTGTGGTCTAAGTACGTACGTAGTATTAAAAAATATGACCATTCTGAGCATCACCATAAACATATTATGTTTGTACATGATCAGAATTAGTTAAAATATTGAAAGTGCAGGTAAGAGAAAAGTACATTTTCAAATAAACTTGTCTTAATATCTAAATAAGAATTGACAAATTCTGCTAAAAAATGATTAAGATATCATACCTAATGCTACGGTTACAGACAGCTCTGCACTGTGGCTGCTTAAGTTAACCTTAATGTTAGCTTCACAGACTGACTGGACCAGCTGCTTCACAGCTCAGTCTCACTTGAAATGAAAACGATATGATGTGCTTCTAACTTTAACTGGGACATTCTGAAAACTCCATACACCAGCTGTTTGCAATGTAGACTACGCTACCTGCTAGCTACCTGACAAGTGGTGCACCAGCAAAGGGAGTGAAGAAGAAGACCGCAAGCTAGTGAATGAATGGCTGTAAACATTGTATGATCAAAACAAATAGTAAGTGGGGAAGGAAACACATTGAGCATGCTTGTTAGACCTTAAGGATACACAATGCATTTTGGTAAGTAACACTGAACGTAAACCACTTTTCCAGGCACTTTTATTTAACTAGGCAACAGTCAAGGTTTGTTTTTTATTACATGTTTATTTATTCATTTATTGCCAACTCAGAATTAATGTTAAGCTATGCATTTGCAGGTGACAGTTGTCACATTTGATAAAGTCAACAGTTTCCAGCTTAAACGTTTACTTGGCTTGGTACACACTGTTAAATAAGTAAGTAACTATTAAATTTGGTGCTCTTACCAATTGAAAATCACACTCTTTCAATATAAGAATAATGAACTGTTCAGCCCTAGCGCTCCACCTAGCTGTTCATGTACTTTTATGTATCAATTCACTGAACGCTTTCATGTTTTTTCCTCTCCTTCCTTCTTTCGGTTATCTCCCAAACTCCAACTCACATCTCTCTAACCAATCAATAATCAATGTGCATGGCCTGCCGAAGACAAGTCACCTGTAATACTGTTTACAGTGACTGGACAATAGCCAAGCCTTGATCAACACGCATAGAAGCGTTCACAGATGCACTCTCTCGCATGCTGGCTTTGCAGCGCTTCACAGTCGGGGAACCCACCCCCCACACACACAGTCCTTCAACATCGGCTGCTTAACCAAGCTGCCTTGGAGTCATTTAGATTTCTCCCAGGTGGTTCAAATTTAGTTTGAACCACTGGCGGGTTTAAGCTGATGAATAGCTTTTATTGAACATGAATAAATTTAAGGATTGAGATTAGTCAGCTCCTTCTCTGATGATCTGAGTCCGCCAGAGGATGTGCTCAGCATTAAAAAAATGCACCGAAGGAAATATAAATGTGCGCAGCTTCCATTGAAAAGAGAGGAGAGAGGGCCCATTCTGTCTGAGCTGAGGATCATGTACACCTGCTTATGAAAATAATCAGCGCATAATGCATAGAGAGCCTGTGTAGGATGACTCAGGGATCCCAGAGAATTTAGTTACTGTCTTGTTGCAGAGTTCAAAATTTCTCTTAGGTTGGCACTCTCCCAGCTCTTAATCTCTTAGTCTCTTGTGTCGTCTTATCGCTGATGTCGATCTACCCCAGCCTTGTCCATAAACTATCCCTATTATTTAGCCTCTTCAAAATTAAAGCCCCTGACACCAGATCTCCCCCAACTTCAGTAATATCACAGCTATTGACCTTCCCATCCCTCAAGCGGGCACCGGCCTGCAAATTGATCGATCCCGCCGATGGCCTTGGTGCTAATCTTCCAAGGGACCGACAGGAGGTGACGGTATTTCACGGTTCAATCTGATGCAATTACCCTCAAAATAAACACATTTTGGATAGCAGCTGACCTTCCGATGAAGGTGCGTGGGCGGGATGTTTGTGCGCTCGTACATGCCTGTGTGACTGCAGTTATTTATCAATCAAGCTGCGTCATAAACAAAACATATCCTGAGCAAGGCGTCACAGACGAGTAAAGAACAGTGGGTCAGGTCGGTTCGTAATGAAGCCTTTAACGTCCCGCAAGGTTAAACACACTCAGCGCAATTTCACTACTTACTTCCTAATGAATTTTATTTCTGACTCTAGGTAAGACCCCTCCAGTCCATTTCACAATAACATGAAGCATTTACATCATGAAACCAAATCCCATCTGGGGAGATTATTACGGCGGTTAAAATGAAAGGGATGTGATGAGATCACACATGCTAAATTGAATAATGAAATGTGCTGTTATTCACCCTGGATTTAAGCAGCTGTAATTAGAGCAGATATGATTCTTTATCCACATAGTAACAGTTACAACTGCGCTGTTCAACCTAGGCCTTGTCTTTGCCATAGGGCAAACCCTGGAAATACTATGTCTTTGAAGACAGGACCAATCGAGCGTGGCCCAGACACGAGCATCACTTCCCTTTAAGTATTCCACAACAGATTTCTTACAAAGACATCCCTCTGAGCCACTTTCTTATACACATCCCCAAAAACAGCAGCACAACACACACCAGCAAGCAAAATCAATAATCAACAATAAGGGAATAGAAAGGCGTTTTTATTGTGCCATCAGTTCCTGAGGGCCAAAAAGTAAAGCAATTATTTATTTGGGTAATTTGTCAGTTAGTATATTAAAGAGGTGTCGATACAAGGGTGTCTCTGATCAATTTGTATGTTTCAATTAATAAATGGGTTCTCCACAATTTAGTATTGCACTTCCATATAGTTGGAATGGTCAAAATCAGAGCAGTGGAGGCAGATCTACAGTATCTTGACTTTTAGTCACTAGTATAGATCAAGCTCCAAAAATGCTGGATCCTACATTTTCCATAATGCTACTCGACAGCATATTTAATTAGACCCTCCTTTCAAATCCCACACCTCCAGTTTGTAACACAGACTGTCAAAAGCTACGAAGCCACAACAGACATACAGTTACTGTTTTCGCAAGCCGAGTAGTCGTCCTCATGATAAACTGATGTTCATGTGTATTTTAAAGGACTGCCATTGTAAAATAATGTATGATCATATTTTATGGGTCACTTTAGTAAACTTGTATAGACTGCTTTGACAGAATATCATCCCAAGAGTTTAGCAGTAGTGAGTGCATTGCTCAAGGACACTTCAGCAGGTCAGAGGCCTGCCGAAATATGGACTCAAATTTGGCTACTCTGGTTGATGGACAGTCTCTCTAGCCACTATTCCGCCCTGCCACTTCCATGGGGTAAATGTTCCAAAGTGTGACAGCTAAAGCGCAATTCAGTTGCAAACGTTAGACCCCCTTTCATCAACCTTGCTCTCCAACTACACATTTGGGAATGAACCCCATACACAACTGATTGTGGCAAGATGGGCATCTGCCTGTCCAGATGCACTATAGTGGCCTGTTGTTGGAAAGCTAAAGGGACAGCGACAAGCACTTAGCTGTTCCCTCAGCAACCAGTCCCATTTCCTTTCTCTTATCTAATGTGACAAGAGGAGTTTTCCAGCCCTCCTATGCCTGCGGCTCATCCTGCATTATCTCCCAGTGTACCAGCACCACTAGCTATCTCGTGTCCCTCCATCTAAAAATATGCTAAAAAGGATGATGGCATTGGTAGAAATTCTGGAGTGTGAACCAGATGTGCTGCTCGGATGTTTTTCAAACTACTGATCGTATCACAGGATGGTGGTCTCGGAGCAAGTGTGCGGACAGTATGTGAAGATCAGTGCAGGTCCATTTTCCTGTATCTCGCGCCATGTACTGCATTACCCTTCCCACCAAATGGCTGTAGTTACCGACCCGATAAAGTGTGTGTGGAGAATGCAAAGCGACAAAACATGAACTAAAGCAGACACCCTAATGAGATATTGATTGCCCACACTGATGTTTACACTTTTGCCTGTCTGATTCTCTCCAAGTCCACCATAAACAATCGGCAGTCTGTTCAAGCACATTCTAAGCTCTGCTGTGCTATTTAGATATATGTCTGATGTTTGGATGAATTAACTAAGTTTTGATATGTAAGGCAGCCGGTATAACTAACATACATACCTAATATGCTTTCACATACATTTCATACTTTTGTATACTCCGACTGCCCAAAGTGGACCAAAACAACCTAAAATAACGAACTTAATATGCATCATTTTGTAAGCAGTTTCATGCTGAATGACTCCACCATAGCATACTCTCACAACTAAATTTGACACTTCACGTACATAGAACAAACTGCACCCAAACAAAGCACATGAAAATGCATGATTTTTAGCTGTTTTGACAATTTTGACTCAAAGGCTACAAGCAGAAAAACTGTTTCTCCTTGAGAGACAAGGCTGAGAAAATCTCAGCAATTACATCTTAGCCCCCATCCTCCTTCTCTCCCCTTACTGCTAAGCACCAAATGGTCCTATTTTTCTGTGCTCAATTAAAATATGTATTAATTGAGAAAAAGCCCCAGGGACTCGAATCATTCGGATATATTCATTAGCCATGTCTTGTACTTTATAGCCGGTGAATGCAAATCAGCAAATGATTGAACCAAATTTTTGTTCTAAACAACAAAGGAATGCTCACCCCGAGCTCCCTGTTGTTTGTGCAATGGCCCTGCTGCCGAAAGTAAGGGCTGAGAGCTCCCATATAATGAACCTGGGAAGCTACTCTTCGTGCAAAATCAATAGTGACGAGCTCCTTTAAAACTCTCAACTTTGAGCCTTTGATGCCCGAGAATACATTACTGCCGTTAACTAGGGCTCCCGTCCAGGCAATAAGCATGCAGCTCACTCTGCAGGCTCTATTTGCCCACATCCCCACACAGACTTGCACCATTACTATTACAATTAAAGTGTGCACCACAGCTGTAGTCTACCAGTTGCTTTATTATCACCCTGATCATTCCCACTCAGAAAATCAAATCTTACGGTTTTATTATGGGTCACTGATAAATCTGTGGACAGGACATGACGGTAACTATGAAGTAAAAAGCTGCCGGGGAAGGTTTGTGCGCATGCAACGCTCTATGCATTCTGAGCACGGACGGACTAACCCTGTAACCCCTTCAAACCATACTATGCATGTACACAACGCACAAATCCTAATGAAGTCTTCACTTCTCATATAAACCAGCTTTGCACATAGACGTTGCAATGCACAGTGATTGCAATGGTTTTTGTGTAGGAAAATACAGATTTTGAAGGTTGTTTGCATGTGTGTTTTTGCAATGCGAACACAAATACCATGTGTGGCTAAGAGCGTGTTTACAACAATGTAGAGCAGAAGAAGTGTTTTGCCTCTGAATGGTTTTGGCCCTGTGAACTCCATAAAATCATCAAAGCGCGCATGCATTAAAATACATCCTGCCATAGGCTACCTTTTGCTGCTGTGCTCGTATTCACAGTCATACTGTGTAATTTTGCCTGTCAAGTGCAGGTGAATTGAATGTTTGCTTTTAAGTGTTTGCACGCATGTGTATCTGTGTGTTATGGTATGTACAGTACAAGCAAATAGGTTGGATTCTCAACTCACTGTCTGCCATTACCTAATTGGCGGCATTGTGCGCACAGCGAGGACCAGAAAAAAAAAAAGGAAAGAAGAAAAGGAAACTCATCTTTAGAGCGTGAGAGTGAAAGAGACTCTGAGTAAGACAAGCCAACAATGAGGAGACAATTCCCATGTGTCTCCTCTCACATTTTCCCTTTAATTTAGTGATGTGAAGCTTTAAATGGCTAACTGAATCACTTTTATAAACAAAAGGATGGTAATTTTAGCAACAAAATGACGGAGACATCTGAAACTGGCATATGAATATTTGAAATAGCCCTTTCAATTAATGTGCGGTGGCACACCCACACTGTGGTAACATGCATCGATTATTTTGTAGTCAGACAACTGTTTCTGTGCATTCATGTGGCAAAACTGCATGCATCTGTGTACGTTGCAAGCCATTATATATTTAAGCAGATGCATGCAGCTCATGGCCTGTTGATTGCATAAAGGGGTGCTTGTCCCCACCAGTGATATGTGTGAGATTACGTCTGTGCTGCAGAGCCCTTAAGTGTAAGAGTATAATGCATGTTGGATCTCATGTGGGAGGAGAGCTATTTATACAGATTAGAACTGTGAATAAGGTGTGGAGGGGGATATACTGTATTTAAGACTGTATTTGAGTGAAATGACACTGTATGGAAAATACCTAGGGTTCATTTATGTAATTTTCTATTTAAATCCAAAAAATAATGGGTGCTCCTTTTCAAATGTGAATATTTTCAGTTTTTTCTTAGTGCTCTATGATGGGGAGTACTTTGGTCAGAAAAAACAAGCAATTTCAAGCGGCTAACCTTATAGTGAAAAACACCCATTTTCCTTTGGGAAATTAGTGAGAGGCTTAAATTAGTTTTTGTGTGATTAAATAACTGACAATTTTCACTTTTTATGGGACTTTCTGCAATTGAAAAAGTCTCTCAAAGGCATGTTTGATTTTTAGATTGAGTAGTAATTGTGGGGACAATCCTTTAACTTTATCATGATATTTAGTTTGTATATTGTGTGATTAGGGACGTTATCATCTTTGAATATTGGAGGATAATGGCAGAAAAGGGCACCTAAGTAGGGAGCATGGTGCTGTAGAAAGACATCATATTACCTACATGTCCCTCTATAACCGTGCGTGGCTGTAAATATCTCATCATCATCACTGACTGTCACGTGCAAGAACTGCTAATGCATGTTGTGTGCAAAAGGCATTCTTTGGTGAAGCTTTCTGGATGTAAAGAAAATGGTGCAATGTTTCTCAAGAGTCAAGTAGCTCCCTGAGCTACATGTGCATTTTGTATCAGGTTAATATTAATTCTGCACTTGCATTAGAGACCATTTCAAAATGGTGGCCTGTACATCTCGTAGCACTGCACACTTGTTGAGGTGTTTAGATTTCAGATTTTGAACTTGTCGTAATCTTAATTTAACATATCTTACTTTTTCATTAGTAGCTGTAAAATTGATGTGGTTACTGTCATGTTAAAGTCCACTTCGTGTCATGCAGAAGCATCCTTGACCAAGACAGTGAATCAATCGCTTGCTCATTGTCAGTCTCTGAATAATGTCAGTACATTGCCAATAAGACTCAATGCCTTTCAGGGATTGCATTAAATTAATGATTATCATTAAGGTGAATTTAATTGTAACAGAAGATATTGAATTATTTAGTAGTACAATTTTTGTTTTTGCATATCTCAGCTGAGCTATTAGAACTTTTATTTCCCTGATTCATTTGTTAATATACTGGACTGAGTAAAATACTGAGAATGAATAGGGAATGTAATATGTTAAAAAGCTATTATTGTCTGCAAACAAAGGTGTGAACATATCGGTTATTCTGATGATGAACAACAGAGGAATTTACCTAAACTGCAGTCTTTTATGCTTGATAGAAAGAATAAGGCCTCTCCTTTTCACATTTTCTCAAAACAGGTCACGGTGCCAGTATTGGTTACAGCCATACCTGTCATTTTTCTCATAGACATTGACACTGAAAATTGGCAATTACAAAATGTCAGCAATCAAAGCAGAAATTCTGTCTGTCACAGGCTTGCAAAATACAGATGGTTTTAGAGAAACATAGGGCTCCCTTGTGAGTGTGTTATAAGTGTGACCTTTAAAAACATTTAAGCAGCAAGCTTTTTACTGGACAGAGCTTAGACAGTACATTATTATACCATTTTCCCATATGGTATTCTTGGACTGATGAACAGTCACATGTAATGGAACATCACTAGTTTTCATTATATTTACTAAAATTTTCATATATACATCCTGTCACCTCCACTGTGTGACTCAGTGACTTCTGCATCTGTTAAAATCTACAGTATATCTCAGATTACAAATGAATGGATTCACAATGGAGTTTATGGTTCATCCAGAATGACTGTTTAAGCCCTTTACACAACGATGTTTTCCAGCTGTTGTGGTATTGTAAGTCCATTTTAGTCAATTTAGTCCATATTTGCTCAACACTACAGCATTCAAATTGTCCAAGAGACAAAACACTGCAAAAACTGACAATTTAATAGTAAAAATGGTTTTACATTTTTTGCTCTTTTGGAGAGAGATGAAAAAATGGATAAACGTCATGTTCCTGCATTAACTATAGGACTAGAGCCACGTTTAGCTTAGCATAAAGACATGGAAGCTAGGGGAAACTTTTAGCCTGGCTCTCCCGCTCTCTGAAGTTAAATACACCTAGAGCACCTCTGAAGCTCATTAAGTAAAATGTTGTATTAGGTTGTTTTTTATATCCATACACAAACCAAAATATAAAGTTGTGGGTTTACAGGAAGTTTCATGCTACAACTAGTTTGTAGTCTATGCTGGTTGCCTGGCAACTTAACTCATTGCTCAACGCTCAGAGAGACATTGCTCTGTAGCTGTTAGGTGTATTTTTAAACTTTGGACAGAGCCAGGTTAGCTGTTTCCCCCTGCTTCCAGTTTGTCTGCTAAACTAGAATAACATCCTGCTAGCTCTAGCTTCACATTTAATGCACAGACATGAGAGAGGTATAGCTCTTCTCATCTAACGCTCAGAGAGAGAGCACATAAGTGTATTTCCCAAAATGTCTATTCCTTTAAGACACAGATTCATCTACAGACTTGACTTAAAGTCCCTGATGGCTTTTGTGTTAACACTCCAGCTATCTCAGAAAGCGCTGCTCTTTGTTCAACAGCAAACTCCCCGGCAACGTGGGAAAAGCAAGTTCTCCACCATGAAAAGAGCACTTTCGTTTGGTTCGTTAGCAAACACTGGCCTCCAGGAAAGAAATGCAATGTATTTTAGAACTGTCTGTTGTGGTTCATCTCCCTCCTGTAACCCTATCCCTATTGTTCTTAAGATGTGAAGTACATACCATACATATCCTCACGCTACTCGAGACTTGATTGATAGAGATACCAATGCCAATCTGGCCTTGGTTTTTCTGGTTCTAAATGGCCACATCCTTGTTTTCTCAGGCCCATTCCATTTGTCAGTCAGTCAGTCATTTTCTACCGCTTGCTCCCGTTTGGGGTCGCGGGTGCACCCTGGACAGTGCACCAACTCGTCGCAGGGCTGACACATAGACAGACAACCATACACTCGCACATTCATCCACTAGGGGCAATTTGGAGTCATCAATTAACCTAAACATGCATGCCCGGAGAGAACCCACGGTAACACGGGGAGGACATGCAGACTCCACCCAGAGAGATCGTGTGGCGTTGGTCTGGTTCAGGATTCGAACCCAGGATCTCCTTGCTGGGAGGCAGGAGCACTAACCGCTCTGCCCCATTTCATTTGTATTAAATATAATGTCAACTGTATGTGGGGGCAATGCTCTGGTGCAAAACTCTGCAGTAAAATGTTCTAAATAACAATTCCCCTTATACCACATGCTGAATCCCCCCACCACTCCCCTTAACAGCACCTGGAAAAAAACTCGACCAGGCACAACACACACACACACACGCCTCTTGACTGGAAAAAAAACAGCAGCAGCACAATCAGCAAAGCCATTTTTAATGAGCCTCTTCCCCTCTCCATCTATCAGAATGGAATCAGGACAGCACTCAGCGACTGAGGGGAGTGAAGCTGGGAGAATGGGGTCACATGGCAGAAGGAAAAAGTCTTCATTAAGGACAGTGAAGTGGAGGTAGGAGGAGAAAGAGAGGGAGAAATAAAAGAGGAAGAGAGACTTAAGTGATCCAGAAATGCTTCTCCCCTCCCCTCTCTGCCACCTAATCAGGGAGACAAAGTTATGCCGGTCAGAGTGTTTGTTATTCCAGCTAATCCCTCATCATGGTATTTCATCAGGTTTGGCATTTGGCTATCTGCATTAATTAGATGTTCGAATGGACACCGCGTTAATAACTGACACACGACAGATAATGAGAAATCGTCTGCACAGCCGTATCCTCTCACCATCACGCTCCCTTTGTCAGCCCTGATACCTCTGTGCTTGAAACACTGCGTCGTGTTTACCTGCGCCGGATTTCATTTATTGATGACTCAGGCTGTTTTTAGTGCCAATGGCGATAATGTACTGTCTGCACTTTGGGAGATAAGTGTGTTCTGGCGCGATGGTTTGGACTTGTTCGGAATGTCTCCCCTTCTGTCGCCTTCTCTATTTTTACCTCTGCTCTCCTTCCAAAAATTCTCTTCTCCTCTCTGCTTTTCTTTTATCCCACATTTCTACTTACTCCCCGCGCCATTCTCTCCCATTCACTCTCTCTATCTCACCTGTCTTGCTCATTTTTTTCAGAGCTTCCCAGAGGAGAGTAAGAACCCCTATCTCTCTTTTGCACACTCTGCTCACTTTTAGACAGTCTCCTCCCTCCCTAACTCCCCTCCCTCCCTCCTCCATCCATATCAGCACCAGGTGAATAGCCCTCTCCCTAATATTCATTCACACTGTTTCCCTTGTTCTTCCCGACTGCCTCTCCTTCTCTGGCTGTTTTTCTGTCTCGCCGTACCACTTTCAGTTTACACTCTAATATTCCGTCATCCATCCTCGCGCTGCCTCTCAAATGCTTTGTCTCCCCTCCCCGTATTCCGTCCCTTGCTCCTTCACTTTCTCCCTCCTTCCAGTGATGTGACTTTGTCTTTAGTATTCTATAAGTCACTGCCAAGTGTATGGTGATGCGCCTCACTCCGTCACAGGTCTGAGATCAGCTGCAATCATGGCACGTATAATGTCCTTGACCTTACCGTCTTCTCTGATATAAATGCACATTATTCACTGTATCTCAAGCTCAAAACTATTTCATGTTATTTGTTACTTTCTCCGTTTCCTCATCCTTTAAGTGATTTATTTTGCTGTCGTTTCGTCACTCCATTGCACTCCTTCCCCCTTCCTCACTGCGTCGCTCTCTTTAAAGCCTAATCCTTTCTCAGACAAGGCATGTTGACTAGGAACACATTCTTATTTACAGGAGCAGCCTTGGGGAGTAGTTGCAGAGGAGAAAGGGTCATACTCATTCACACCTTCCCGCCATCGGAGCGCGTTGCTAAAGGGCACTTGAGTAAACTTGAAAGAGTTCTCGGGATATCCGGGGATTCTGTCCATTTTCTGCTTCTCGTTCTACTTTACTCTCCTTTTCTTCAATCCTTCCCTCAACCATTTCTTCTATTCCTCTTTCCATCCGCTCTGTCGCCTTAATATTTACTTCTCCCTTTGCTTTTCCCATCTGTCTCTCGCTGTCGCACATCAGGAGTGTGTCAGCAAGGATTCAGAATGTCAGAGTGCCGTCTGGTCACTCTGTGGTTGTTGTTTTTTTTTAAATTTTTTTTTTTAACCCTCCATCTGTGAAGGTTTCTTCCCATTTCCTTCCTCCTCTTACACCCTCCCAGGCCATGTAAACAACTGATTATGCCTTTGAGTTATTCCATCAGGCTTTTTTCCAGCCTTCTTTCTAGAGCTGAAAATTGAGGCACTCACAGATCCCCAGTGTAACAGAGCCTTTATCTTTCAACTTTCAAATCCCAGAAGCTCCTTAAGTCCTCTCTTTGGAGAGTCAGCACCAAAAGCCAAATCTCTCACTAAATTTACCAGGCAGTCAAGTCATCATTTTGTGCATACTGCCATGATCTTACCATTATTAAAATTCGTCCCTTACATAACCATCAAGGATGCAATATCGCTCGCTGAGAAGGACGGAATGCACCGTGCGTGCATACACAAGCACTCACAACCTTACTCATTTGTTATATTATTTATGTTATTTACTTTCCTCTCTCCATTTTGGAAGAAGCGATGATTCAAAAGGAATGAATGCTCAATAAGCACAATCCATGAGTAAAATATTCAAATGGTGCCCTATTTACAAAGGCTGGAGAGTTTCTCTTCCACTGCCATCACATGTTTGTTATGTGATATAAAAAGAGAGGCAGCGGCAACTCCAGAGACCTCATCCACAGATATTATGCACCAAGTGGAGTCTTTTTATAGCAAGTTTAAAACACATTAGTTTGCTGTATTAAAACCTACTCGAAATGTAGGCAATTGTCAAGTTTTGCACAAAGGACATGCCATGTCTTTATTTACAGAAGGTGGAGGATGTTTCTGTGTTTGTGTTTTGGGTGAGGGATAGGATGTTTGGAATGTACAGTAGAAGAGTGTGTACTTATGCTAAATCCTGTGTGCTCCCACACCTGTGTGCAGAGGAGTGGCTCTGTGTGTGTGTGTGTTTTCGGCCTTAGCTGCCAGACGGCTGCTATCTTCGTGAGTCAGACGGGCATGGGAGTTGGCGAGACACTGCAAATGTTTGAAGTGCTATTCTCTCCCGAAAGTTCGATCCGCCCCGAGGAAATTTGTCATGTTGTTCCACCTTTCTGATTCCTGTATGGTGGGGGTGAGGGGAAGGGTATTGGTTCGTATTTGCTGTCGACATCACAATACACACACACACTTGTGTGTAACAGACCGGTGAAGGTAACTAAGAAATTTGTTTGGCCTCGCTCTGCAATCCTTTTATCTCCTCTTTCTCTCCATGGCTTTGGACAGAAGTGGGCCAAGCAGTTGTTCTAGCCCAATTCTTGACAGGAGATACTTCAATCCACCCACCCCTTGGCTCTACACTGGATTGTTACCTTTTGCCAAATCTGTGCTTTTCTTTCATCTTCAATCTTCATCTAAATCTACCTATCATTCATTCTTGCGTTGTTCAAAATCTTCTCGCCGAGATCCCCATTCGCCTACTTCTGAAACCTTATATCTCTCTGCACTTCCTGATCATTTCATACTCATCTCTGCCCATTCTCCCTCCTGGTTTCCATCCCCCATCCGTTTTCTCCCCTTCTATCTAGCAATATCTACCCAAGGCTTACAGTATATGCTGGTGGAAGCTCTGGTCATTCCTCTGAATTCTTCCATTGGTTAATTAAAGGCACTCTCTCACACATTATTAACATGACTCCTCTGAGATCCATCAAATCCCCTGGCCGAAAGGGGAAGATAGAAGGCGAGTGAAAGAGAGACACAGATGGCAATAGAGAGAGGAAGAAGGAGAGGGAGAGAGCATATTGTGTAGAGACAGGGAGCCTCAAGAGTGATTCAGCCATTGTTACTCATCCCCTCCTTTTTGCAAGAGGGCTCATGTCATGAGTATTTTAAGTGCTCTCCATTCCGTTGTTCTCCTTTAATCCTGTTAGATAACTCTCTTCCTCCTTCCTCCTCCGCCTTTCTTTCTATTTCTCTACTTTCCTCCTCCGCTCCCCGCTGCCCACTCAGCAAACGACGAGTCTTATGCTCTCTGTCGAAAAAAAAAAGGCTAGAGTGTGCCTAAACAAGGTAGAAAAAGGAAAAGGCAGAGGAAGTGAGAGCAAGAGGGAGAGGGAGAACGCGGGAGAGAGAAGATGACAAAGATGTGGCGGTACTGGTAGGCGGTGGAGGAATCTGCTGGCCAGTGCAGGCTCATTTGTTATGAGGAGGGATGAGTGTGGACGAGAGCCAAGACAGCGGCCAGTGAGTTGTGAAGTGGAGCCTGCACGCAGCTTGTAGTTAGGACGCACACAATAAAGGGAACAGGGGTGGAGTTTGGGTTGATTTGAAATGCATGTGATACAGAAGGTTTTGTAAAACTCAAATTTGAACATCTGAAAGAGCTGCCAAACACAGAGCGACATGTCAATGTGTGTTAATACTTTAAATGTTAGTCTACATTCTTTCAGTTGTCCAAACACACTCATGGCTCATGCACATACAGAACTTACAGAAAGAATGACAAGTGCATTTTGTAACCTCAAAACAGTGGCTCACGTTCCCTTTCCCTGCTTTTTCTAGTGTCTGATGATAGGAGGTTGAATCACACTGGATTCACACTTGTATGCCAAACAATGCGTGATGCAATGTTTCAAACCTGCCTTGTAACCGCAATGCAAAACCAGCAACACTCCGTCAACCTCACTAGAGCCGCTTTGACTTCAAAATAAATACATTTCCCACAAGCCCCCCCCCCCATTCCCAGCCCATCATTTACATGAGGACAATTACAAATGAGGGAGTTGTAGAGCAGGAGCCTGGCACTGTAGTTCATTTGCCAAGACGAGGTAGCCACTTAGCGCAGGTGAGGTGGGGCAGCCACATTCCTAAAGCTCCTTACATGGAAAAAAATGTGACACAGAAGCGGAGGAAGAATATGCTAGACCAGTAGCACAGACTAGTGGTGAAGGTTAAGAATTGCGTGACAGCGGTTGTGGCAAACCCTAGGTCTGTGCTGTGGATTTGACAGTCTGTTTGAGGAATATTCAGTCAAATCCAACAACCCCTTATTTCAGCCATCACTGAAAGTGGATGATCCCCTTTGATGCGTGGTCAGTGCATTTACTGCCGTGCCATCATTACCACTTACTAGAACAAGCCTAACCTTGTCATTCATACCCGATACCACCTGATTCCACTCTTCCGCTCACTGCCAAATAAATTAAATCAACACAAAGAGGAGGTACAGTAGGAGGGGCAAGCACTTGTGCGGAGATGAATTTGCATGACCCAAAAATGCCCGGCCTTTCCTCCGACTCCATAAATCAAAGGGATAGAGAGAATCCCCAGACGCAACCATTCTTTGTCCTCAAAGGTGATAAATTGATCCCTGGTTGGCTAATAAGCAGAGGCACAGGGCGGCCCAAACTTCCCAAAGATTTATGCAGCGACAAATGGATTTATAGAGGAGGAAATCTGAGCTATCTGGAGAACAAAATCCATTTATTTCATTCGGCCTCCAAGTACTCCTGAGATTTGAGATGGGATCTCCTTAGGGAAACCCGGGGGTGTGAGTGTCGAAGTAGTAATGTTTCAGGACAATAGAAATAGAGTATCTGTCATGGAGGCGATGAATGTGATGGAATTACCTGGTTTTGATTGATGAACATGTGTTTCCAATTACAAGGAATCTCAATCTACGTGAATACGCTCACTGCCTTTGGATGGGTCACAATTCAATACAATTTTGAGTAGATTTGGTTCCCTGACTCGCCCCCCCTTTCATTAAATCCGATCTAATAACAAAGCGGATTGCTGAAAATCAATATGACAGACACTTAGGCATTCTTAGGTTTGTCTCACCAAATGAAGGGAGGAAAGAATGTGGAAAGCAATCTCACAGCTTGCAGCCTTTGCCAGGCATAAGAGAAACCTTTTAAGGCAACTCAACCAGTCATCTTAATGACGTGAGGTGATACGGTGACAGGAAAAGCAGTCTTTTAAGAACATGATCAATGCTATCATCTTCGCCAAAGCTGACTGGAAAGAGGGACAGAATTATATTGGCGTAGAGTTTCCAAAGAGTGCCACAGGCATATGGAGCTACACTCCTTTCCTTTCTCTTCCTCCCTCCTCTATGTAATTCTCCCACCTTAGCCTGTGTTTTCCCTCTTCCCGTCCTTCCTCGCTGCATCTTCCGGTTTCATACTCAGTTTCATCATCTCATCTGATCTCTCACTCTTTACCCTCTTTTTCCCTTCATTGCCTACCCCTTTCCTTTTTTTAAACTGTAGCTCCTCTCGCTTTCTGTCTACCGTGCACTCTCTCTCACTCACTCCCCTCTTTGCACTGACAGCATGCTTATCCTGTTGTGTTGATGAGATATTTGAACGATTAACATTATGCATGCTGAGCAGATTATGATAGCCTTTGGGGAGGAGCAGTTTCAGCATGATGGAAAGTTTTCAGCATGATAGAAAACTCTGCTGATAAGCGGGCTTTGATGGCAGACAAGGGAAAGGTTCCGTACAAAGATTATGTCTGTACTCACCTACTATTCACCACCACAGCAGCATTCTTCCACATGCTTCATTCTAAGAGAAAGATGGGAAAGAAAATCCAGCTTGCTTCAAAGTTGTCAATAGTACTTGTGTGCAGAGGACAAAACTTGACTGTGAATCAAAAACTTGACTTTCTATTAAAGGATTAGCAATTACATCGAGGAGAGGAGGGACGCCAATGGCCAGTTTTAGCAATACAGCACAGACACATGTCCAGCTTTCCCGCCAACTATGCACATATCTCATAAATGAAGGCTTCATGAGTGCTTCGTGAAGTGATTTTTCAGAATGTGTTTCTTTTGAGTTTGGATGGGAACATTTCTCACTGAGACAGCTCACATGGCAAGTGTGATATCCTGTCAGCATCAGCCTGACTATTGCAAACCTATGCAAATGTGTCTAAAATATCAAACTTCCTCCACCCAAAGAGAATCTTTTTTGGGTTGCATGACGCCGCTTCTGAATACACATGATGTACTACATAACAAATTCCATCTACGTCTGTGAGTGACGCTACCCGGTGCCACTGAGGCAGCTTCGGGTACAGAGAGAGAGGGGGAAGCGAAAGGCAGATCACTTCCCAAATGCTCATTTTTAGCTGGCTTGTTTGGGCACAGCGCACCAGAGCTGACGAGCTGAGCACAGAGTTTTTGACACAATGGTGTCAAACTCGGGACTGTGATGTTCAGCTCACACAAGTGAATAGCATCGCACCTGCTGGCAACATGCAGACACAGACACAAACAGACCGTTATTGCGTGGCAATTAGTGTGTTTGGGAGTGCTGTGAATCCTAATGACACATTTGCCTTACATTGTTTCATTAAAGAGGCTTTCTGGGATATGGCATATGGAATCTGTTGGAACTGTTTTAACAATTTGGAAGTGGCAGTGCTATTTAGTTATCAGTTTTGGAATAATATAGTATTGCTATTTAATTCTGATACACCATATTACGTCAGTAACTTGTAACTAGTGCTACGTTACTTGAAACAATTAGGAAAGTAAAAGCAGTCTAGCAGCTGTTCCGGACTTTTCTACTGCGTAATGTTGCTGTCTTGATTGTTTCGTTTCTCCTCTTCGCTCCTGTTCTTATTATTTTACATAAATGGGAGCCTCACTGTTTTCTTTGCCATGCTGTGTCCGTGCAGAAGTGAAGTCTATTCCTTAGTTTTAATGTTTCAAACTGCTTCACTAAAACGTGTAGTAAAACTAACAAATATGCTAACTTGAACCAAGTAATGATGTGTTACAGCTGAAATAATCAATATTTTTATGTGAACAATGGGCCTAATTACTACAGTGTATGTGCACTCTGAAAGGTGTCCTTGTAGTGATGAAGCCACAGTGAATTAGCACTTGACTCTGCCGTTACCCTCAGCTTTACAGAGCATTCTAGAATCTTTCAGCTCATTGTTAGAATTATCTTGTTTCCAGTCGCAGTAGGCAGCTACTTTCGGTGAAAAAGCTTAGCTGAACCCACTGTATACTACCTGCACAGCACCTAACTGCAGACAGACAACGTTAGCAACTAGCTGCTGAACATAGAGTGGAGCATTTAGCGGCTAAGGAGTTGGTGGAGGCCAAAACAGAACTAAAAGGATTGTGAATATTGGACTTGCATTCGCTGGGTGGCCAGAAACAAGACTCAGACTGAATCAGTGATAATGTCTCCATACGTGTGCTGGGTATTTAAAGAGTCAACTGTTTGATAACCAGTTTGTCATATCAACTTCAGATTTACATCTTTTTTTATGCTTCTCCCGAGCTCCCGAAAAAAGAAGTTAATATTCTTAATGAAATATTTCATTGACTTTTATAGTAAAGAATATTGGGTTCAGCATGATGTGTGTAATCAGCAGCAATTATGTGATTGACATTCAAGTTTAGGAAGAGTATTGCTTCAAAAGTATATGCAGTGGACCACTGAAACGCTATTGTAACTGGACTTGACATTTCTAAAGTATCAAATTGCCACTTTTTGTCAGAGGCTTGACGTTGGTTATAGAGTGGTCTTGCAATAAACATTGAACTCACTATCCATACCACAGTCCATTTCCTGTGCTGCTTCTACAAGCACGATAGCGCCATAATTCCTAAGCTTTGTCAGCAGCAAAGTGTGTTGTAAATTACCAGTCACTTATGTCTGGGTGTGATCTTCCCAGCATTCAATCAGAGCACAAAAAAATAAACAAATAAGGATTAGATTTTTTTCTAACTGCTCCCACTTGACTGGCGTTTTAGAAGCCGTGTATGGATAAGTAATATCTTCACCTCCACCTCAACATTCTGGTGGTTTTATGAGTCAAGCTAGCGTCTCTGTTGGTTACTGTTCAGGGGAAGGTCATAAACGGGCGATTTATGTCTGAAGTGCAGCCAGGAATGCTGATGCTACTCTCAGAGAAGCAGAGCTACTGTCTGGTTTGACTCACATTTAATGGAAACTGTAAAGTCCACAACTCATGCACTTTACAATATGTGCTCACACAGAGAAGGAGTTAACATAACTGGCAGAAAGAAGATATATGGAATGGCATAATAAGATAGATGGGAGATAACTTTGCTCCTTGTGACACTAAAAAGCGGGTTTCACACTTAACACCATCTTACAACACATTTCAAGTCTAATTTGAGGTCTAAGTGCAATAAGTGTGCCGCCAGCGCTCAAGTTAATCGTCATAGTGAGAAATGAGAACACTTCATTAGCTCTCAGTCTTCCAGTGGTGTTTGCACTTCTGGAAAATATTATTCAATACAAACACACAATACTTGCAATACAATCTCACAATGTGTATTACGACAGTGTTCCTTAACACAACATCAGCTAATGCAATGCTACATCGATTACTGCACTACCTACTGCACTTTTTTCACAGCAGTTATCTGGACTTTTAGGCCACCATTGTTAAGTTATGGGCATTTTAATTGCCATAGACGGGTCCATTAGCATAGCTTCTTGGGTGGCCATGGCCGTGTTTCTCTAAATCATTAAGCTAATTATACAAGCTAATTAATCAGTATGCTTGGAATGGGCTGCGTGAGCAGACGTTGCTCTTTGTTGGCTTGCATAATGAAAGGAGTCCATTTTTAGATGGGGAAAATGAAGAAGGGGAGGGAGAAAGAAACTTTGATCTCGAAAGTAAACATATGATTTTTGCACATCAAGTGCTTCGGCAAAGTAAGAAAAAAAATACGCACTAGGATTACAGATTCAAAAAGTCAAGCGAGATTCACATTTGTAGTGCTTTGAAGATGCAGAATATTGCATGGGGACAGCATATAGGAGGGGGGAGGTGTGCCACGGTGTCCAACATCCAATTATCAGCGTCATGTAAGACAAAAACAGGCAGAGATCTGCCAATCAGCAGGGCTGCTGTGATGTTTGAGGATGGTCAAACAATTTCAACCTTGCGCTCTTATTGAGACTAACTTATTTTTGGAAATCTATAAAGGTAAACATGGGAATATTGATGTGTGTGTTTGTCGAAGCCTGTCTGTGTTTTCAAGAACGAGGTGGACCACTATGCTCCTCGGACATCATTCAGGATCTCATGCCACCCTATTATTTTCCTGTCATCAATTCATCCCAGAAGTTGACAAAAATCTATTAAGGTTCCATGTATGAGGACTGTATGGTTATCACTGGGCGTGTACGTCAGGCACATATTCATGCTTTCTTGCGCACAACTAAGGGTGTATGAGAGTGAGCCACTGTCAGAAATTATCACTTGCAGCAGACACAACCAAGCATCCTGCTATCCTGTCTTCAGTATGTGGTGGAGACACTGTCGACGTTCGTGCAGGAGTCTATTTTTAGCAGCCCTCATTATGTGCAACAGAAAATCACCTCCTCAAAGTACATGAAGCATGTTTATAAAACCTACTGGGACTATGCTGATAATGCAGCAATGCATAATGTAGTGTCTCCAGTGTGTGTTGGTTTACGCTTGCCTCCATATATCTCATCATGTGATTATGTCCGCAAACTTAGGACAGTACTGTACAGTGATCTAAGTGTTGTGAATGGACAATGATACAATACACTAAAGCATGACGCATCCTGACCGCCGTATCTCTTTCCCTCCAGGGAGATTCCAAGGAGTTCTCTTCTTTCATCACTCTGGTCCGAGGCAGCAATCGCAATTGGTTATTCCAAACGGGTAAGATCCACATTTTGTAATCCAGAAATGAAATGGTATTATTTAATAAAGCGCTCCATCTGTAAACAGTCACCGGTGGTCAAAATCCTGTTTTCAATGTTCAAATGTCAGTGCACCTACAAAAATCATCAAAATAATGTCAACCCAAATCAAATCAAGGGTCCATTAAATAAATGTTGTTAGTATAGAAGGATGCATGGAAAGAATACATGTCTGCGCTTGATCTATTGCTCAGTCAAGTAAAGGGATTTGTTGACTGCCAGAATTGTATTATTTGATATGAAATAATACTCGAGCATGGCAAACAAGTTAAGTTTGATTTTCTTTTTTCGAGGCTGGATATTCTACGTATTGTAGAACAATAAATGCCTCTTTCACTATGCCATGTTTACAGTACAGTAGATTACAGCATTTTTATCATAGACATGTGCCGATCAGAGTCAGTGATGCCGTTTGGTTTCTGTACTGGACTGATGTTTAATTACTTGAAATACTGTATAGCTGGTATTGCTCAGTATTGCATAATGACACACATATGCATGCTAATGGTGCCCTCTGGAGTACAGGAATCTCTACTGCTGCTGCTCTGTTTATAGAGGTGATCGGTTTTCACTGTGTTGAGGATGCACCAATTCGCACTTCCCACAGCATTTAGATAGAGGACTGACAGATGCTCTTAGCACATTGTGGAAGCCTAAGTACAAATGCAAACAAACACAGACTAAAACAAGAGGCATCCTGAGAAAAATAAGCTAGTTACAGCAGGTGACTCAAATGAAAACACACTGCATCCCCAGAATCATCTATCAAAATGATTGTCACTAAAATGTAATACCATTTGCCTTGTACTGTATTGTCACATATAAAGAAGCATTTCACACTGCACTCACATGTTCACCAACTATACTGCAACAAGCCAACATGTCTCAAACTAAATAAATGACATAGAACTAATTCATCGTTTTCCTCATCATAATAATGTTCCAGTTGGGATAATTAAAAGTATGTGCCTTGGAACCAGCATGGCGTTGCCCTCTGTTACAGTACTGTTTTTCAGATCAATGAGTAGTGCTGTGGTTTCCCCCAAAGGACTTGCTGGTGCAGCTGTAATTAGAGCATTTGTGTTTCCGCGAGTTACTGTTTCCTGGGCAGAGGCCAGCAAACACCCGAACATTCCACCACACGTCCATAGGATTTCCAACGAATGTATCTAATGCACCTGCAAGGAAAGTTTTGCAGTGTGCTATTTTAAGATAAAATTATGGCAGAGATGTTCCAACCCAGTGTCTTGTTATTGGGACAGGGCCCCTCGCTTTTATTTTATTATTCTTACAGGCAGCCTCGAATATATTCCCAAGTGAGTTGAATAGGTGAGTGTAAAACGCTACGAGGCAATGATGCTTTTCACTCAGAGCATTTCACGTATACGAAGCCCTCTGTCCCTCGTGGCAATTATTGTGAACATTTGTGAATATTTGTTGCAGGCTTAGGTGGCAAAGTGATTTCAATTAAAAATGACAGCGACAAATGTGGCTTCAGTGGAAATTCAAGACAAAAAACAGTTAAGTACACACAAGTGAGTTGGACTAACTTTGTGCCTGAAGTATTGTAAATGACAGCAGCAAAATTCTCACTACCGCAGAGGCTGTTGGAGGCCGTTTGAATGTCCTGTTCAAGAACCGTTAAGGCATTAAATTTAAATTGAATCTGCTGTTTCTTCTCAGAGAGAAAGTCTTAAAGAAACCTGTTAAATGATGTTGTAGTGCAATTTACAGAGGACGTCGGTGCCCTACACCTGTCAGATGGAGTTGTGTTATATAAAGCAGAATTCGCAGCAGTAGCAGGTGACCTGGTTTAGAATAGCAATGAGTCCAGCAGCCAAAAAAAACTTTCCAAAGTCTACTTCCTAAAACCGCTTACAATAAATGAGAAGTGACTGTGAAAAATGCCGTCTTCTTACAGAAAAGACCGTTTATAATTGGGAAAAAGATTTTGAGATAGCTTTACATTGCAATAACTATACTTTTAAAAATCGACTCTCAGGGATACGTTTCCATTTAATCTCTTCTGTCTTCTAGTTAAGGCACAGTTGCTGCTGGGTATGAGTTCTCTTGGAGTAAGTCAGGTGTTAATTATCGTGTTCAAGGACACGTCAGTGGGTATGGCAATTCATGGGGTTAAGAGTAGGCCTTCCATTATAATATATGGTATGACCTAACTAACTACTAGGGTAGTTATGATTGTGTTTCCATACTTCTTAAATTTGGTATATTGTGTTATGGCTAGCAAAATGTGTGTGTGTGGGCCAGCCTCGGCTGTGATGATTTATTATACCGCTTGAAGGGACTTGTACTTTCATGAGGTCACACGAGTAGCATGGCAGTCAGGCATAACACAGTGTTCTCTTTGGCCCTGCTGGCCATTGGGATAGGGAGGCATGCCAAAACAGCTAAAACCGTATCCAGTTTGCACATAGTCAGGTACACGGCTAAGTATATATTCATTGTACACACACACACACACACACACACACCCACACAAACAAATCAAATACTGTAATCCAGGCTTAATACTGCTTTATCACCTGCACAGGAGGCAAACGTTATGCAAATGCACATAAGCTATTCCAAAGGCACGTCAGATTTAGGCACGTCTTTAATATGTCTTTTGAGAGGTTAATTCTATGCAAATATAGGCTCGTGAGTTGAAAAACGCTAAGGATATTTTTCTAATAACACTGAGGGGATGACACCGAGATGCAAAGTGGAGTCTTTTAGATTGACCCTGGATGATTATTTTGAGCTAGGTTTTTACCTAAGGGTAGCGTCACAATATATATATATATAGTTTTATGGCAACCAGAAGTCTGCACAAGTGGAAAACATTTTTTTTAATGTCATTTGCATGTTCATACTTACAGTGGATTCATACAGCTAATGTAGGTATACTCTGCCTATGGAGTGAGGCTGACATTTTACAGCTGTGGTCTTATATTCACCCTCAGATGGCTTGTGTCATATTGTGTGCACTATCAAAAGAGTGGATAAAACAAACAAACATGCAGGCTGGTTGCTCGAGAGACAATGCATCACAAGAAAAACAAGAGGAAATTGACAAAATGTAAACATATCAAAACCGCCTTATTTGTTTGTGCTTACTCCCATAAGTATCCTTTTGCCTGCTCTCTGCAATAGTAAATAAATAAGCGCATTGTTGAAAAAAGTCCATGAAAAACATGCTAATATTAGAAATACATCTCATCCACTGATTTCTTTTGCACACTGCTTGTCTCTCAGGGAAGCAGTGGGTGGCTATTGACAGAATAGTAGAAACTCATTTGGCTATATTTTTAACACATGTATTTTAACCAAGCTTTGGGTCATATTTTCGGTTCAGTTGTTTAAGATGACAGCCTTATCCCACTGGTGTTTTCTCATCTCCTAGGTGGGGGCAAAGGGGGCGTTCTTTTCAGTGGTGTGTCGGCGAAATAAAACCGCAGCATCGGGCAGCATGTTGGCACCTGCATGAACCCAACAGAGAAGCCTCATTTCTTGGTGAGTTGGACAAGTATTCTTTCAAATTAAGAACACCACGCCGTCCACAGGGCAGTGTCTGTGTTTCTCAGACAAGGTTTTCTACTTAAGATTTGTCGTCGCTAATTTAGTCTTCTTAATTCTTGAGAAAAAATAGCTGCAGCATTTTCTCTCCCCTTTAAGCTTTTAATATGAGAAAAGCAGCTTTCAGAACAAACGGGAACAGCATTTTCATTGAAAAGCCACAGAAGAGTGTAGGAGAGACTTTTTTTTTTTAAAAGCAAACCAATTTTAAATTGAGATGTAGCTTTAGATTTTGCAAGTGACAAACCTGTATTTATCATGCAACCGTCTTTGACAAACAAACGATTTAGTTTATGTCAAAAATTTGGTTAATGATACTGTCAGAAAAAATATATCCACCTATTTTTACAATTTTGATCAAATGTTTGAAAACAAAGCCTAGCTCACCAATATTACATTAAAGTGCACTGCAAGCTGTTTTGTAGTGTCTTTAGTGGTTAGTCTTATGATTACCTTTCAATTCATCAGTTTAATTAATTTACCTTGAGGAGGTGGTAAACATGGATCTAGATTTTGACTACCATAATTTGCACCTGTAATTAATATCTGTAAAATATTTAAAACAATAACAGTGTTCTGGATCTTTTCTTACAAACACCACACCTTAAGCTCCAATTGGAAATTTCAATATGAGTGAAAAGTCTAGAGTTTAAACCGCCTTAGTCTATGTAGGTATAAAGAGTAAGCCTTCTGGGACTAAGATATAAAAAATTGAATTCCTGTTGTATTTAAAGAGTAAAAAGACCGAGCGGCTAATTATGATGTGAAATTGGACCAAGTACAAAAAAAACACATCTCACTATTTGAAGCTGATGACAAGAAAGTACAACGTTGTGTGTCATCAGCAAAGTTGGATTAGTCAGTGTTGTCAGTGAGTTTTAAGGAGCATGGAAATACTAAAGGGAGGCCTAACAGAAAAGTCCTGTTTCCCACACTTAAAATGAATGCCTTAATGTTAAGTCCTTAATAGACATAGACAAATGACACCCACTTACCCACCTTCATCTTTCATTTCTTCAAGAAACTTGTGTTGTCTTGTGTCCATTCACACTCCCCTGCTTTGGAAAATATCTTTGAACCATATTTTGAGGCATTAACATTGTATGTGAAGCCTCTCTGAGGAAGGAGGAAATAGATTTGTAATGGAACAACACAAAAATATGGAAATGGAAACAAAGACGAAGAAAGGGCTAATCAACGACAAACCAAACAGACATAAACTCGACTCACAGCTCAGACTGGTAAGAGGGAATATCAAGACAATATGGGACAGACACATAACACATTCACTGATGGCTTCAAGTCCATCTTTGAGTAAATAATCACTATAAAGTAGTACCCAAATTATTGTTGGCAGCATTATTGAAATCATACAATTATGGCTGTAATTAAATTTTACTGTCAGATGACTACACCGGATAGTTGGAAATGTAGACATAGGGACACAGGGATTAGATTAAGGCATTAAAAACATTAGAAAATATGTAAAGTTTAAAAATAGGCACTGGCGCTGGAGCCACATGCATCATTCTAAGCAGACAGAATGCAAACATGGGACAATTGTTTCCCAGATTTAACTAAGGTCTGAAACCTGCTCTCAGAAGAGAAAATCCCTGCCCTGGGCCTGTGCGATGATGTAGCTGAGAAAATACATTCAGTGGGGTATAAATATTGCACAGTGAGTACACGGAGGGCTTTTTGGCCGATGAATTATTACAAAGTCCAGTGGCTTTATGCCAGCCTCAGAGTATATCTCGCTCAGCTTCACCCTGCAATAAGCTGTGGCTGGGGAATCGTGGTTATAGGCATGCCACAAATAACTACAGACATACCAGGAATCCATCACGCTCATCCCACATGTTGTGTGCTCACACTTGAGTGCACTCAACATCAGCCGGTTAGCAAAAAAAAAAAAAAAAAAAAGACGGCACAGGAGTAAGAATTGCCTGTGAGGCCCGAGTCAGGGCAAGAAAGCCTCTAAACATGTCTACTACAGTATACAGTCTAGAAACCATTACGCACTTATATTTTACAATTCCTCCATGAACACATGCAGTACAGTGTGCTTTGTGCGTGTGGAAGTGCTGTCAGGAGGCAGGACTGAGAGAGAAAATGTTTACCCAAATATTCACCTCCAGGATGCTTTGATAGATGGTTTATCCCCCAACAGAGTAAAAAATTCCAACTCCTCGTGCTCACTCTCAGAAGACCAAATCTGGATGAATGATGAGTCTATTCGCTCAACATCAGTAGAACAAGGTTGTGAAATGAGTCCATCTTCTGCTAAATCACTATTCATTCGCACGAGATAATCATGTAAGATCAGCGGAGCATGAAGTTAATGGTTCATACATCTGATTGTACCAATACAATGAGAATAAAAGATCAAAATAAGCAGCTCAATGGGAAAGGACGTTTGCTCGGTGCAGTGCGCTGCCGAACCAAAGAAATGTCGAGGCAGGTTGTGTCTTTTGGTGATTAGCAAAAAAGCATAATCCCCAGACTGCTGACATGTTTCTTTTGAAAACCGCCTGTCTGAAAAAGACAGATATGCTCTGGAAAATGGATCAAATCTGTTATATGTCAGATAGCAACTAGGGGCTTTCCAGGGTGAATCTCTACTAAACCACAAACAGACAGGATTAGAGACTGCAGTACTGGCCATAGGAAAAAAAGGGCAATATTAAATGATAAGTGACAACTTATGATAACCTCCAAATTACTTAATGAAATACAGTGCAGACTTCTACACTACATGTACATGCTCTGTGAGGGTGCTGCGCATACAAATTCCTAATATTTCCCTAATTTGTCGTAATAAAAATGTTAATTCTTTAACATGAAATTGCTATTGTGATCATGAGGAACCAAGCGTAAAAAAAATTATCATATTTTTTCTGCCAAAGGAGGAATAGTTTTTGCAGCAGAGCTGAGCCACTGTGTGTGTTTAATGAAATGCATGGATTTATCTCAAGGCACTATGGATGGGGTATTTAAGTCTGGTGCATATTTCATGACCGTTAACTGCACATCGGCTGCTCATTAGTCGTGTGACAGGCAATGCTTCTGGTGCATTTTGAAATACATAAGATCTCACTTTCAAGCACACAGGTACAAACACGTGTGCATGCAGGCATACAGAAAAATAAATAAGTACAAAAACCCTAATGGAGCAAAAATAGCATTGCTTATAGACATTGTAAATTACAGAGTGCCTCATTCCATATCATAGTGCAAACATTCACGGTAAATGTCCACATGGCAAAAACAAGTGCGACGGTCCATTCAATTAAAAACTCTGCATACTTAATCTGATTACAATGCCCAAAACGAAGGAAAGAGGAACGTTAAGACGCATCTCCTTATAAACATTTTAGGGGAATGCTATTTTAGCGGTTTGAACTGTCAAATTGAATCAAATGTATGTATTTTGCCATTTTTCAGTCAAACCACAAGATGGTGCTGTGCATCACCATTTGCCCTCCAAGTCTCAACTAAGAGACTCCTGAAGCATCATTAAAGTGACTGGCTTCCATTCTCTTTAATTTGCTATAGCCTCAGACTTACATGCAGACATTAAATAAATATTGAGAATCTTTATCAATGGCTTCGAGTATATTTTTTACACCACATTAAGTGAACCTTCTCAGGCTTCTTCAAAAAACTGTACTGGTTTAGCTTCCTTGATGTGATACACCTGTGTAGTTGGTATGCAAATTGAACTTCTTACATCTTTATTTACATAAAACTGTGGATATTAATTATTTTCAGGTGACATTCCTCAACATGTCTACTGAAAAAGATACTAATTTTAATGTCTCCATCAGAGAGGCCAAACCTGGCTTATAAAGAACACACAAAAGGAGAAATGTAAAACAAACAGAATTAATTAGCTGTTGAGAGAACTGCTTTATGTCTGTGAATCTTTAGATACGTGCACACAGCTGGCATAATTACAGTAAACCACAGTCATTGAACGTAAATACATGCATGCAATGTATGCAAGAGGCGCCATGATGATAAAACCGTATGTATTGAAATTATAGTCAAAATCCAGTAGATGGCAGTCTGTCAATACAGAATCCTTCTACCCACATCCTCCTCACACCCACAGCTCTTCTAGTAGGTGTGCCTCTCGTCATCAGTAGAGGTCCCTTACTTGCAATGTCTAACCTGCGCAGTATGATGGGTGAGCGCAAAGTGACAGCGCAAATTAACTTTTATTGCTGCTGTAATGAAGTACACAAGCTATTTGGATGGGGGGGAAAAAAGCACATGGATTAATGCCTACATGAGAAAGTCACCGCTCACACACACACACACACACACACACCTCTGCAGTGGTTTCTACTCCTTCATTTTCTCCCCTTATATTCCTTGCACTCCATCTCTCAGGCGTCACCACCCACCACTTGCGTGTGCGCGCACACACACACACACACACACACGGCATCACACACACACAAACTCACTTCCTCGCCATCTGTCTGTGCAGCGGCCCGTGTCTCTGGCACTGGGAGCAGTTGGGAGCAAGAGAGTGAAAGAAAAAGTGTCTCTTGGCTGTGTAGTCCTGAGTCCCACTTCCTCTCTTCTTTCTCCTGCTGTGCTGATGTCTATCAAATGGTCTCGTGACATCACGCTGTCCGCCGACGGGCCCTGCCTACTATCGTAACACCTAGAGTTGTGGCCATTTGGAGAAAAATCTAATTCTCTCTCGCTGGAACCATACGAGCAAAAGAAATGGAGGGATATGTGCTCTGTGTTTTCAGTGATTTCACTTCGCAGTTATGAGAGCTCATTTCAGCTTAATTCATTAACTACGGGGATACACATTTCCTCGCTTATGTTAAAGCCTACGACTCAACAAGAGGAAAAATAAACACGCTCGATTGGCTTATGTATTAGGCGTTTCAAATTAATAGCGCAGATGGCAGAATTACACTCACCATTTCTTGAGCGGCAGAAATATAAAGTAAAAGAAACTGGGAGGGCCAGAGTCTATTTATGTGCCCTGTGACAGATTGAGCCCACTGAATCTGGATGTTGCTTTATAGATATTATTGCCTCTCGTGAGAGCTCAGATTTTTTGGTGCAAAATATAATACATAAGAATGCAGGAATTACAATATCTGCACACAACAGAATGAGAAAAATCCACAGTGATTCTCTGTCATCAAGACTGTTTTCATACTGTACAAGATTTCCTTCTCTTTTCAGTGAATTTTCCTAACCATGGAGCTTTACAGAGTGCTTTGTAGGCAGCTTAAGTAATTTGAACAAAAATGCATTCCCTCTCTCTCGGTCTCTTCCATTTAGGCAGCAAGAAAAAGTGACTTAATACCGGTGCTATATTCCACTGGAGTGATAAGAAATGGCAGCTATCAGCAGGCAGTTTGGAAGCCGCATATAACTGTTATTGTGCGCGTGTGTGTATATAAAAATTGATTTATGTGGCCCATCACTTAGCAGGTGCAATATGTGGATGAATATGGGCTAATATAATATTATAGAATGAGTGAGAGGGTTAAGGAAAGGGTGAGGTGCTGCCTCAAGGTGAAAAAAGTGTGATCAAAGTCCAAGGATGTAGAATAAGACATATCATTACTCCATGAAAGACACTATATTTCAATATCTGAAGCAATGTGTGAGTCAAGTTATTGCATATGCAGACGGATTACAGTATAGTTTCATGCATTCTAATTTTCTTGCATCAAGGTTGCATATCAATTTTAAGGTTACTTTCTATATGAAAAAAAAGTGTTTTAAATACATTACAAGAATAACGGAGTGTATAAAAGCTATTTGAGTGGGGAGGTGGGATTAATCTTTTTTTTTTTTTTTTTTTTAAAGAAAGGCCCTTCTGAGTTGATTTTTTTGAATTTTTTTTTTTTTTTTGCACCCTCCCCTTTTAACAGCCTCCCCCTAATGCGTCAAAATAATACAATAATACTGAATTGCCTCATCTCATTTCCTCATTGACTAAATGCAAAGAATTACATGTTTTGGTTTACCCAATTTAAACCATATTATCACAATGGAACAATACTCCACTGTACATTAAAGATTGAATTATCAATTGTCACATTTGTGAAAAACATATCAAAATGGTTAATATTCAAGTCACTCTTAAAGTGTTGTTATTGCCATGAATGAGTGAACTGGACCCAGCGCGTCATGGTAAAATGATGTTAAATGATGTTATGGGCTAACTTATTATGCCACATTTAATTTTTAACGGGGTACCAGTTGATTATGATGGACACACAGAGACAGGATTGCTATCCTCTTCGTGTAGCAAAGCGCATCTTTAAAACTAAAGCCACCATCATTTAAAACTATTTCATCCTCATTTTTATTTTTTACAATAAATATTCCAAGGGAATGCTGAAATGAAATATAAAGTATAGGATGAGAAAATAAAAGATTCTCCACAGCTCTAGCTTAAAAATCCAAAAGAAAGAGCCCCCCCCCCAGAAATGTTTGAATCTCATAAATGCATGCATTCATGCATCCTAAAGTATATATCAAATGGAGTGTTTATACATATTTAACTGCAAAAATAAAACTTCTATTTAGAATTTTGCACAGAATCTGAAACCTTTTTATTCGCAGTCTTGTAAACAAATCATAGATCTGAAAAGCTACTTTTCTGTTATGAATATCGGTCTCTCCTCCCCATTAAATGCAGTAGGGAGAAATAGGCTTGGCGGTAGCAAACAGCCTCATGTTTACCCCTTGGCGTAGTGCTGGTGCCATGTCCAGACTTGTAAATCAGGCCCATTGAGGTAGCATAATGCTGATGATTATGACAGCCAGTCGCATGGGAGTGATAGAGGGACGTTGAGTTATGGGCTTGGGGAGGATGCCCAGAACTGAAGAGTCTCACAAATGGAGAAGCACTTTCACCATAACACAAGTCCCCAGATGGGGACTAATGCTGCAGTTGGCGACTGTGCCACCCAAATGAGTGCACATTAGCTGCTCAAAACCCACAGAATAGTGAAGTATGTTTGTTTTTTTATTTCACAGTTCTGCTGCTACGCTTTATTACTGCTAGATAATATTAAAAAAAAAAAAAAAAAA
>CM022475.1:9018947-9070128 GCA_011952105.1 Coreoperca whiteheadi | reverse complement strand
ACACACACACACACACACACACCTACATGTCCTCCACCCCAGTCACTTGTGTATGCATTGAGCTGATAAGTACTGCGGTTCATTTTCCCCATGGCAAAGCACAGTAAAAAACTGGGGAGTAATAATTGCTTTGGGGGGGGGCGAGACGAGGATGGCTAAATATGCTTGATTGCCTCCTAAGCTTCGGTGCTGTGTAATGAAATATGGCTGCTGCAGACAGGGGCTCCCGTGCGATAGCTTTCTTGTCACTTTCTCACTGCTTTTTTTTCCCCCTTTTTTTTTTTTTTTTTTTTTTTTTTTTTTCCCTTTTACCCCTTCGCTCTTCTGTTCTGGCATTTTCGTCTTTGCTCACCCGTTGCCTTTGTTGCAGAATGGAGTCCATCAAAGCATTTGTTGCCATTGAACACTTATCTTAGCTATAATGTAATAATTACGGGGGCCAAATCCAGCCTAATTGAGTATTCCTCACCACATCAAAACGGCAGGCGCCCTAATATTCCTCTGTTCTACAATTTAATTTGTGGATTCATTAGAATGAACAGGGTATATAGAGAGAAACCAGATAACAAGGAACTTAGCAGAACATACTGTTGATGAAGTCAGGTTGAAGGGGCTAGGAACCAGTCATATCCTCACCTGGGTAATTATGTTTCAGTGTCATTTACATGTTAGGACACTAAAGCTATATCACTTATGTCCATGAAGACCTTTAAATGCAACTAAATATCAAGTTGCCTAGTTTGCATCCATGTTTGCTTTTACATAAAAATCAGCCAACTACATTCACACAGAAAATTGACTCCAAATTAACACAACTGAGAGGTTTAGGACAGAAAGACTACCGTAATCATGACATTCATAATCATCATTGCTAATCATCGCATGTGACTTCCATAAAGCCCGGAAATAACGTTTTAAAAGATAATGAGTCAAATTAAAGCTCACCCAGTGTAGCTTAAAAAAAAAATGTTTATTCCCAACTCATTTTTGTTGCAACCACCGAAAGCACATTTCTTCCTGTTGGTTAAATAAGTAGCTAATCATTTACAAGAATATTAGTCCACAGGCTTGTATGGGCACAGCAGCATCTGCTAATGCATGCAAGGAAACAGCCTGAGAAAATCTTCCCAGCACATTAAATGCAGGACTTTTTTTTCCTCCCCTCTTTTGCTTCCAGAATAACTCACAAGCCTAATTTGTTGTGCTACTTAAAGGAAAATGTAATTACACTTGTTTTCATTATAATTCACAAAGCCAATCGATAACTGTGGTTAAGTTATTCTCCACTGCACTTGCAATTTTCTGTTCCTTCAACTGAAATTTGGTTGCAAAACAATGTATTACTGTATATTTTGTACATAATGGTGCTGAGTAAATGAACTAATTAAATGAACAACATAACAAATACTGTACAGTAAACTTCATTGGTGCTTTACTTTTAGTAAGCGTTACTTGTTGTTTGTAATAAATGTGCGGAAATGCCTGGTCTTCACTCCACACAGACAGGTTGATTAAACTATTCATCCCTATCCTGTTCCTCTGTCTCTCTCATTTATATAGTTCTCTTTCCTGAGACGGCAACCACAGGATGAGGCCTGCGGCAGGTAAGAGACTGAAAAGAATCGCTGATGAGCTGAGGACAAGAATGCTCTGACCTCTGTTTTACATAATTTCCCATTTGCTTAAATTACATGTGACACATCAAGGGCGCTCGCATGCTGTGCTTTTTCTCTCTGTTTTCAGATGTATCAGCTAAGGGCTCGAGCTGATCATGTGCCCAAATACCCATCTTTGTTTAAAAGAGGAGTTGTCCATTTTGACAGGCCAGAGAATGTGTCAAGTGATATCAAATCAAGCGCTAAACTGAATCTCCACTCCAGCTCAATCCCTCCCATCTCCTGACCTGCAATGGGGCCGGGGGAAACAGACTATATCTGGCAACCTAAACCTTTTTAAAGTGACAGAGAGTGAGGGAGACTGACTGGCACTGATGGGACCAGACTAGGACTGTGCGATGCTGTGCTGTGCTGCATTGCGCCCAGGCCTCACAAGCCTGATTGATAGAGTGTGATGAGACTGTCACTGAGCAAGGGGAGCAGTGGAGAGATAGGCTAGATGGACGGAGGGAAGTGAGCTGACCAGGGTAGAGAGATAGAGAGAAATAAATTTGAGAACATGTGAAGGATGAAGTGGGGGAATGAAGTGGCTGGCTGGAATGTGTTTCGAACACATGAAGGATGGGAAGAAAGGTGGGGGGGGGTGCACTGCCGTTGAGGTGAGTCAGATACTGGAAGGCTGAAGGCTGCACTTATATGCAAGTTATGTTTGGCAGAGACCGATTTAGTTGACAAGATATATTGAGAAAACAGCATTAAAGTGAAAGCGGGAAAAAGTGCAATTTAGAATTGAAATTCTCAAGAAATCATATCACAAATAGGGTTAAACTATACTTAAAGGGTTTGTTGATCCAAATTACAATGGATATAACCGTCTACTACATTTCCATCTGCCCCAATACAATTGAGGTGAATGCAATTTTTATTTTGATGCTTTTGAAAAATTACAGTACATACAGTAGTAACTACTTTATGCTGAAAAATAGTCCCTATAACAGTTCACAGGGATTGTCCAGACTAAAAAATGCCATTTTTCAATTCTTTGAGCACTACAAAAACATGTTTAATTCACAGCCATTACGTTGGTGAACTTAAACTAATGTGAAAAGCATTCAATGTACATGCAACCTTGTCTTGGAAATAATGGGTAAACGCTTTTAATGGAAGTATCTGTGAATTTTCCACCTGTTCATAATGAACGTGAAAGCAAAAAGGGTTTAATATTGAAAAAGTCAAACATGATGTGAAGCATGAGAGGCAACATGTTAATGTTTACCTGAAACCACAATCGTCCCCTAACCTTAACCAAAGTGCCTAAACTTAAAGCAGACACAGTACTCAGGATGTTAACTCTGACCTCCAGTTTCCCCACACCTTGCGCACCCACGTCTTGCTTGCAGTACAGAAACACAGCACTTTCTTATTTCGATAAAACGCTATCAGTGAACATAAACCATTTCCGTCACAGAAAATTGAGCAAAGCAAATTAGTAGTATATAAAATTAAGTGCAAAAAGACAAGGTTGATCAATGAAATATCTATCTTTTTGTCCCCGGTTTTGTCGTCTGATTGATTCATCTAAAAAAATCCTTGTCCATACAGGAATGGAAATGACCCGTTATTCAGCTACAACTCTATGGATCTACAAAACTACATATTTCCTATACTGCAGTATGTGTCCATGTGAATGTCATAAATAGTTTACTGGCTTGTTTATCAGTCTATCAGCACCTGCTTTGGACACAGTATTAGATCTTGTGGACACATGGCATCTTGGCAGTGAATGGAATACGGGCTGAGCTAAAGTCCTGTTCTGGGAATTCCACAGTTTGTGATTTCAGACTCAATAAAGGCACCATGTTTTACTTTTATCCTTGCCTGAGGAAAGAAGGCTGACTCACCAGAACGCCAAAGTTATTATTAGTGCCTCACATGTGCGGAGAAAAGCAATGTGTATGTGCATGTGAGAGTGTGAAAGACAGAGAGAGAGAGAGGCTGAGCTCCAGCAGCAGTGGTAAGTGCATGCAGGAGCAGCATGTGGAGCTCTTATCTGCCGCCTGCCAAGCCCTGACCAGGGCCCTGACTCTTGCACTCCCTCCCTCTGTCCTTCACTAGCGGGGCTTCCCACTAGTCTGCTATAGGCAAGACGGCCAGGTGAAATGAGCAATTCCCATTCAGGGACAGGAGCGCCACGCAGACTCTCCCTGTGAAATGGCTGCTCACTTTGGCAGATCAGTGCACTCTCTTTCCCTCGTGCACTGCGACTGAGTGATAGCCAGGAAGAAAAAGAAAGGGGAAAATGAGTATGAGTAGAGAGAAGAGAGAGGTTTCGTACGTGTGTTTGTTTGTGTATATATGTGTGTGTGTGTAGAGGGGGTAGGGTGTTAGCAGGGCATTTAATGATATTTGCCATGGCTGCCCTGAGTGAGTGCTGTTGGAAAATGGGAAACGCTTTGCATAAACTCTAAAGACATGCAATATTGCTGTTGCCTCTTTGGGGAAGAAAAAGTGGCTTTCCCAGTCCCCCCGGATATGAGAATATTCAGCCGCTGAACTGGAAATTTTACCAATAGAAATTATATTAGTGATAATCATATTAAAATGCTTAGTTGTGCCAAAATGAATTCCATATCTCTACAGAAAATGTGTTGATCCTTAGTATTATTACTGAAAATTCACATTTTTTTTTTTCCATATTGTAGAAGACCTATAATTATCCTCGTCTCCCCTTTCTAGTTCAATTTAAATGCACAAATGTGCAGAGGTGCAAGCTCAACCACTGTCCAGTTGTCTACTCTCATATCTGTTATTAAAATATTCACAATATGAAATATCTGATGGGAGAATTATTAAAATACACACACTGTGACCACATCCTGCACTTGCAGGGACCCTGAATCCTGTTTGGCTACAGATGTTTTCAACAATGCACTTTGTTAATTGGCTATTGGTTACATCATTGGTTCATGCTAGCCTACTAAGTGATTCATGGTCAAATCAATTATTTAAATCTCAAAACTTACCCATAAATCTACCATTTGATTAACAATATTTTGCTCATCTGAACAAAGGCATCCGATTTGTATATGCTATACTGTAAACTATATAGCTGCACATAATTACAGTCTGTATTCCTAGCTATCATTGTATAGTTTACTTTAAAACAGTGTACATGATGCTAAAGAGTTGCAGCAGGGTAGCCTTGGTTACAAAATCTGTCCAGACCATCAGTAATATTGACCATATCTAATGAACTATGGTTAAGAATCTGTACCAAAAGAAAAAAAAACATCCAATTGTATTATCCAGACATAAAATGTCTTTTCTTAATGGGGAAAAAATTTATTAGTCTAAAAATCAATGTGCAGATCAAGGGAATGTGTGTTACAATTACTGTATGACTGAATACAAACAGTTACAACAGTCTCTTTTTGGTGACTTCAAATGAAAATTACTATTTCTTGTAAAAAGACTGCAAAGCGCTTCAATTCTACCACTATTTGATTAGTGGGTATTTAGCAATCTAAGTTGAAATTTACCAATCTTTACTTCTTCCTGCAAATTCCTTCAGATTGCTCTCATTTTCAATTCAGAGGACTCAACCAAGGTTCAAAACTACAGACCAATAAACGGTCTTCATTTATGTCAGTGAGTTAAAAATCCACATTAGTTAATAAACTGAGCATCTCTTTAATTGGTTAAAACTGATCAAGAACCATCTGCCGTTCTCTGTTTATAGGGGAGCCACAAGGCAGTATAATGGGTCCTTCACTTTTTCTGTCGCATATGCATTAATTTTCTTTCTGTATTTGCATGCTGCTGATGACACAGTATGGTTTCTGACTCAAATGTTTCAATTCTGAACTGATGACCAAACAATGAATGTTAAAATCCCCTCTTGTTGATTATTATCTAATTTTCTAAACTTGACCTTCATCCCACCCCCTAAACCCATTTTCACAAATTTTCAAGGAAGCTGGATCAGAAACTATGTTTCATATTGGCAAGGAATTCTGTGAACCAATTTCACTGAAACTTCCCTAAAATCTAATTTATCTGGGGATCATTTGGTCATGTTTCAGTCTACAGTGCTCCTGTAAATATACCAAACAGCTGTGTACCTCAGTGGAAGGGCAGATTAAAATTTATAAGAAAATGAAATCATCTTACTTCCTTCATGTAAATCATGGAGTGATCGTCTCCAAGCAATCCAGACTATTTCAGATTCAATAAAGTCTGCTTGCCAAATCTACGCTGGCTTAAAATGACATACTGAACAAACTGAAAAAAGCAATGCCTTAATGAATGAGCAATGAATTAGGGATCCAGTTTGAAAAAGAAAGTAGAGAAGCACTTGACATGAAGCTAAAGTTTGTTCTGGGTATAGTGTAAGAACTGGCCTTTTACAATCATAATTGGAGCTGGAGTCTTAATCATTTGTTACGACACATGCTCCAGTGTTACAGTTTTACTATTCAAATTTACAAGCTTGTGAAATATTTCCCAATTAATTCAAATGGAAAGCTAACTGACTTATAAATGGGCCAAAAATAAGCGACTCATCCTGAAATCTCCACTGCTTTTGACAGAAAATTTTGACTTGGTAATGCCAACCTTACATTGAAGGATATATATTTCAATGACAAATGTGGCAGACAAATTGATTTAACCTTTATTGCTACTGTTCAGAGAGCTCCCTTATTACAAGCCTATTGCTACAAGTGAAATTCTTATAAACTATTTATTTAGCCACTCTTTGTTCTAAAGGGTAATCTATTATCTTCTCCATCCCATTTCCAAACCCCTGGTGCTTTCTTTCCACAGTCTCAATCTCTCAACATCAATGAAGCCCGAGTTTAAAATAAAGTGAGACCTATACAGACATGACAGCAATAAAGTGCACTTGATTACATGGTTGAAAGTAAGGACAAGGAGAAAGAGGAGCACAGGATAAGAAAATAGAAAAGAACACAGCCTCTCAGCTTTGATCGCACTGAACATCTTGAAGTCAGAAAGTCCCGTTTGTGTGCAGTCTTGGCAGGAGGGTTGAATCTTGGTCATCAGCTGTCAAGGCAGTAATGAACAGTGTTTACAAGTAATACCATGCGCTGCCACATTTCAGGGTGTAAAATGTCAAAGTGTCCATTTTCCCAAAGCTAGTCAGAAGAAACACTGCCAGGGCTTCGGCTGTAAACAATAGGAATAGAGAGGCAGTGCAGCAACAAGGAGTTTTCTCCGTTTCACCCATTACAGTCAGAGTGAGTGGGAAAGAGTGGTAGAATGACGAGCCTGGAAAAATATAGATGCTTGCAAAAGGTAGAAAAAGTGGATTCCATTTGGCAGACATAATGATAGCTGTTAAACAAAACTGAGGGAAGGAAAGCAGGAGAGGCACAAACACACAGAAAGACAGACAAGAGGATACGAGACAGGCAGGCAGAGAGACACCTGCTGTTGCATCACCTGCTGTAATAATAGTGTTGACATTCAAATAGAAAGCTCTGACAATAGGAGCTGGCTGAGGCAGCACCCAGTATGCAAATAAAAAGAACACATCAGGAAATATTAGCTAGCGTCAGGATTTTTCATAGCACACATAGAAAACCACTTGACCCTTTGGCATCCGACAAGTGCTTATGTATTGTGTGTGTGTGTGTGTGTGCGCGCGTGCAAGCACAGTTGACACATTAAATGAGCTGATTTACCACTTAAGGCTATTCATGTCCAGTGTAGGGCAAGCTACCGGTTACTCTACATTTAATGACGCTTCACTACAGTGAAGCTACCCCCCAGAGAAATTGAGCAAGCTAAGCTACACCAACATGGCAAAATTAGCTTACTACATAGAATTATTTTTCTTTGTTTTTTTTTTTACATTGAACCAGCTTCCTTCCAAGCCAGTGCTATCTCAGTGATCAGTAAAATCTGTCAATAAGCTGTGCTCTCTGCTCTCAGTGCTCCAAAAACAACCACGCTTATTTTTTTTTCCTTTTCTGCCAACAGAAAGTGAAAAAATTGTAGCTAGCTCATGGTTAGCTGTTGACAAGGCAATAAATAGAATTATATTGGTATTTTATGTTTGTTTATACTATATATAAAGGCAGTTAGGGTGTACTGAAGTTGGCTTCCAATGCAATAAGTCAAACCTGACTCCTTCATTCTCGCTGTCATGACTTCTTGAATAGCCAGGTTAAACATAATTCAAAAACGGAAAGGATCATTAGTTGGCAAATTCATTCTTGACTCTCTCTTTCATGCGCCCCACCTAGCCCCTATCAATCAAAATCAGATTCAGCTGATATCACATTCACCATTGCACATATTTTATTCCCTTTTAAGTGCTCAGCAGTTTTTTTGTATCAATGTAGACCTATGGTGATTGGAGTAGAAACTTTTCAAGTTTGAACTCAGAGGGGTATGAAGGACTGCAGACATCAGCAGATCCTTGCTGATGCACAGGTCAGTACCTATTATAGTAAAAACAATAGTCAATGTGGTGCTCTAACATTACCAGCTCTAGATGTGGTTGCTTTCAACAGCTGTGATCCATTCTAAAGCCCTTCGATGACAAATCTGATGGTTTAACCACACTGTGATTGTTTGTCTTATCAGATTCTTTTCAGATTTATTTTTCTGTAAGAGGGCAAAATAAATAATAAAATAAAGGTTGGACATCTAGGGAAGAGCTTGAAGTCTACACTATACATAGAATAAACTCTTATGACCATCTGTTCCAAAGTCTAGATCGATTGGGTTAAGCCATCAATGCTCTTTGGAAAGGCCTGTACATTGAGCGTAGGATTGCCTAGTCACTACCACAGTTTTAAATCACTTGCAAAAACTCACTCGACTATACGTAATTAACTATAACCAATTGTTCTCGACTTCTTTCTTAATGCATTGCTCTCAATCCACAAGCATGATCATCAACAGTCAAATTCGGGCATTGTCAGACCATGTTTCTCTGCCTGTATCAACCTGCAGTTTATTACTCTTAACAGAAATAATTTTCCATTAAATTACTACTTTTCTTTGAAATAATCATCTTACATTCAAATGAAATTCCATGGCATCCTCACTGTGATTAATTTTCATGGACAGTTTGATACAGGTATGGATGGCAATAGACATAATATATAAATATATAATAGATTCATCTTTTATTCTTTATAATAAGATAAACAGTCTCCTCTACTTAGGTAACAAATTTTGCACACATTTCAGAGATTTGCAGCTTAAGAAGCAGTCCACAGTTACTATTCTTAACTTTACAGGCATGGGGTTTTTTGGGTTAGCGACAAATCTATTGCACGTAATGGAGTTCACGTCTACCATCAATGTTCAAAATGTTATGCCACGCCTACTTGCTGTTATTTCTCATGGATAGCAAAGACAATTGCAACCGACTTTTGCAAGAATACAACACATAGGCCTTCGGTTGGATGGCAGTATAGTTCTGCAATCAGTGGACAACGACCCTGCGCATTTCTTTCACTTTAGCAGAAAAAAAAAATATAATAAATGAAGCCCTAATGTGGAGCCTTGTGGCACTCCATGTTTACTCTTTAAAATTTCACTCCAATATCTCCACACCACAGTATGAAACCTTACCAATGGAGGAAATAATATGTTTATTGTTGGTGTCTGATTTTCATGCCAGAGTTCACATTCAATCGATGACCAAAGATTTTTTTTTTTTAACCATGACGACAATTTTTGGTGTTAGTTGCCTTAATGTAACCATACCTATCGTGGGAATAATTCATTTTTAAAAATGCAGCGTATTAGGCAAAAAACATGGTCATTGAATCCCGGGTTTAGCTGAATTGTCCAGTATGACTGTACCGTCTAGTAATGTGGTTAGTACATTAATATTGTCATAAAAACGGAGTTGCAATTACTGCCATTGCGTTTGTAACTTGTTTAATCTTACTCTTACATGGAGGTAAATTATTAAAAGAAACATGATTGTGGAATGTGAATATCTGAATGTATTACAAAATGGGGGAAAAAAGACAAGAAATGCTCTGATTTATACAAGGGAGCAGAGGAGCACAGACAAGCTTGAGCGACTTGAAAGTTTTCTATGGGAAATGAGATTTAGAATATGACAGAGCTTCTAATATCCTTACGCACAGCTTCCCAGCATGTATGCTAATGCCCTGTCCTGACCACTAATACACAACAGGAAAAGTGTGCTAAATAAAATGAAGGAGAAAGCTGTGAAATATAATTCAGAATGCCTATAACGATTACAGTATCAGCCGTCTTGGATCTGTACTTCTTCATTCAGATGTTCTCATTTGTATCCACACCTGTGTCATTCACAGCCTTACGTCTTAACCTAATTTCATGGTCTATGGGTTTGGATGGATGGCTCTGCTGCAACTTGTACACTGAGGGGAGGAGAGAGAGTACCGTGTGTGTGTGTGTGTGTGTGCGCGCGCATTTGTGTGACTGTGCACTCACACAATAACACAATTGTGGACGAGCGAATGAGAGAGAAAGTGAGAGAGGGGGATGCGCTGCTACAATAGCATAGAGAATTGTAGTCACTGCCAGATATTAACCTTTTAACCTTGTACTTTTCTGTTAACAAAAATACATTACCCTCCTCTGGATTGCTGACAGTGAATTGGGGTTTTACAGACTTTCACTGAGCATGACTGAATGATCAGAGGTGAACCCATTTTGTAGTAATGCACTTCAATTACAGTAAAAGTCTGCTAAAAACACATAAGTTAAAGTGAGATGATATATTGCTGAATTTGGTAACAGCAAATGTTATTGCCATTCATGATCTGAATGCAACATGAACCATGGCTCAACTGGAAAAGCTAGAGCAGGGAAAATAAGACTACTGAAAGCAAATAACATGCTTGACACTGTAAAGCATACACTAACATATAGAATGCTGATTAGATAAGTGACATTTCTCGACTAAGTGTTCCTATTAATACTACTACAAATTGTTCTAAAAGGTTTGTACAGCATAATACCTAAAACCTGTTTTGTCAATGTAATTGCTCAGTATATCCTTAAGTGAAGTGTCAGCAATGCCCTTTTAGTTTGCCAGAGTATCTTCTGGTGTAACGGCTTATTTAGCCAAAGCAGGCATGACACCAATTATACTGGAGGGAAATCGATTCCAACAAAGTACTCTGCTGGGACAAACAATAAAATGATCAAAGTGACTGGATGTTTTGCCTGCGACAAGCAGCAAAATTAGTTTGTACTTTAAACTTAGTTTTTAACCCAGTCAAAATCTGTAATTCTTGAAGCTATTAAGACTATTCTCCAGCGTGACATAAATACATGGATACAAAGACAGACAGTATAATAAGCAAGAAAAAGATTCAACTGCAGGGGCTTCAACAATTTTGTTGCAACACAAGGACGATCAGCGCCTACATTTTCTTTCAAGTCCACAGAGTTCTACCATAGATAATTGCTTTTCCAATTGATAAAGTTGGTGATATTCTATTTAAAAGAAACTGTGGCTCAAAACACAGATTCACATCTATTGTCCAAGCGCTGTAATTTTCATCAAGTGTTTATTTTTCACACATCTTCAATTGAAATGCCCCTGCAAGAAAACTCGGAGAAATGTCATGATAGAATAAAGAATCTTTAAGAAGGTAATTGTTTGTATGGTAGGTAGGGCAGCGATATGCCTTGACAGTAATTTTGTCCTTTTTAATTCATGTACACATTTTGTACACTGTATACACAGAGAGAACACACGACTTTATATTAATTAATTGGTAACCTTTGACTAGCACAGTGTCATAAAAGACCCCCGCCGCTGTATTTTATTATCTCTTACCTTCCCTCTGAGGGTTTTTCATTTTCTGTGGTATTATTATACATGTGAATTTTGAAGTAATGAAAAGGAAAAAAAAAACACTAAGTCACACAGTTTGCACTAAGCTTATTTTAATTACTGTAGTATCTCACTTGGGTTCTGATGGTACAGTCCTCACTGGAATGTACAGTACTGTGAAATATATTGAAATTAGATGAATATGCTCATTATGCATTTTTATATTCAGAAGCCCACAGTGGTTTTATATTCTAATGACAATAGCACCATTTCATGTAAGCTATAATAAGTGCATGTAATTACTGATATTATAATAATGTGTGTGTCATAATACAGTAGTCCATTGTGCTGAACTAAGCTACAGATCTACAGTATTATTGTAATCAGTAAACCATAACTTTAACTCCTAAATGGCCATATATGTAGTGTTAGTGAATGTTACTGTCCAGTTCAGTTTTAGGCTGTCTGCTGCCACTCGATGTCAATCTTGATTCCTGTTTTCAGACTCTAGTCTGTCGAAGATAGATCCCTCATATGTCAGAACCACACAGACCATTTCCTGGAGTCCGCTGTGACTGTCAGGCTCCACGAACCATGAAAGCCGTATTTGAGATGCTCAAAATTACCTCATCTTAGAATGCCACAGACTCCCACATTGGCATGGTCACAACCATCCCTTCACAGTTCTTTGCCAATAGTGGGAACTATTTCACATTCTCAGGCAGAAACATAAAACAAATCCATTTTACAGCATGTGGGTAGAAATTGGGTTGAACGCGAGTTATCAGGTTAATGGTGTCCAGGACATTCAGTAGGTTAAATCATAGATTTTCCAATGAATAATGATGTGTTTTTGGCATTTTAATAAGGCACCATAGCACCCACAAAATACGGAACCAAAAAGAATGAAAATCTGTGTGAATTTTTGGAATGTGGTCTATAATGTCAGTGTTCAGTCTTACAATCTGTCTCCTGTCTTAACAAGAGGTGTCTGACGCAAGAGTGGCCAAGAAACCCAACTCTCTCTGGTACAATTATAGAAGTGCACTGGAGTCACTTAGCCCGCTAATACACGGTGTGATATTAATTACTGTTTGTAAACAATGCACTTTGCAGAGATTATTGCATGCACTTGGCGTCCTCCATTTGTGTTTGGTAATTCTCACAAGTGATTAAGTGGTGAAGCTAGGACAGCTGTTCAAGATGAGTTCATTGGCATGTTTAATTAATTGCACTTGAGATAATTATTCAATCATTACTTTGATTAATTTTCTGCGTCCCAGATAATGCATCAAACGTCTGCTTGATGTCAATAGTTTTGAAAGCTTGAGAAGAACAAGGGTAACCATTTTTGGGAGCTTGATATAGAACTAAATTCTGCTTTGTGGACAAAATAATACCAATGTCAGCTGGCCATGATTTCATTCATTATAATGGCCGAGTGGTTGGTTTGAACAATGCCAATGGTAACATGCATACCACTAAGGTTGTCCTAACACCCAACACCTGTAAGGGCTGCCTTTTTTCTTGTGTTTCTAACACATCAACAACACCCTGTCACTGCTCACTTCAACGCTTTGAGTCGATTCAGTCTGCATTATGTTTGAAACATGCTTATTCTTCACCCCCTCAGATATGCAGGGTAGTGGCAACATCCAACTGAAGGAAAGCCAGGCAAATCGTTTGTGAGAGATCTTGTCAAACAGATTAATTCCCACCCTGGGCCTCAGGGTTCTGGACCGTTTTTCTGTCATGCCGCTTTGCTAGGCTCCCTCTTGATAATACCCCAAAGATAAAATTAATTGTGCAGGGAGATGTGGGATGGGGAGTATCTAAAAGGACCTTGAGCAACACATGAAGCTCTCTTTTTCTCTCCGCTCCTCTGCATGTAAAAACACAGAAACAATCAAACCGTCAGAAGCATGACACATTGCACCAACGATCACAAACTTTGTTAGGAAGTTTCTGGAAGTGGGAAGTTTCTGAGAGATATGTGAAGGAACAGAATCAACCCTCACGAAATATCCTTGTCTAAGAATGTCTATGCTCAAATTACCATCAAAATTGAATCCCTCACTTCATCAGCAGTTTACATAAGGGAGCTGGCACACCAATATTTGTTAACACAACTGTCTAGTTGTACATGTGCAAGTTTAAGAACATGTTCTTTTCTTTGACACTGACAGAGTTCAAATTAACTGAAGATGTTACAGCTTTATCAATTTTTGCTCTGAAATCAGACCTATGAGGAATCTCAGTACAACAATAGCCTACTGCCATGCCTCTGTGAGGCTGTACCTAGGCACAGTGGTGCTAGTGTCAGCATGCTAAATGTTCACAATGACTATGATCGGAATGCCATAAGTTTGGCAGGTATTTGGCCATAAAGTGAAGTATTGGACATTACAATTTTGATCTGATGGTGGCGCTACACGGTTTGGGAACCAGTCGAATCTGCCGATCTCACGTTTTATTTTCTCTGCCAGATACATCTGGCCCCTCTACCATTCAATCAGATTTCACTTTTCCTGGATTCGGTCAGTCCATTCTCAGACTTATTCTCTTCTATGGGGAGGGTTTGATACGATGTCTGACAGAGTAGTGCTGCCACTTCAGATTTGAAGTCACATGTTTCGCTGCTGATGTTTTCCCCCCTTTAAAAGTCACCATGCACCACCCCAACTGGCATGTGCTGCTCAGCACCTTTTGTTGGTTGTGCGTCTTTCCAGTTGCGTCTAGAGGCATTTTGGTCTGCGCCCGTTGATAATGCCCCTTGGAAACCAAAAATTAACTGAGGGGTTCCAGACAAATAAGCATTTGCAAATTAGTCTGGTGATGACAGGATAAGCACTACATAAAAAGGTCATAAGAATTCATCCTGCCAGGACAATGAATATCTGTGCAAGATTTCATGGCAATCTATTCAATATTCCATCCACCATGGTTAAAAATCATTTCTTGTGGAAATACTGCCCATTTAGCTTCACTATACAGCGTAGCAGTCAAATGCAGTCACAGTGAAGCAGACCTTTCCCACAACCTCCTGTCACTGCCAACAGCTCAGAACATTTGTTAATCCCCACTGTGACAGTGTGCAAACACACAATGACTCAGTCTTTCATCACCACTGGCCTTCAAAAGCCACCGAAAGACCAATGAATCCAAGAAATATTCCATAGAGGGCAATGCAGAAGAGCAGGTAGATTGTGGCAGCTGTACGTTTTTTTTCCCCAATAGCCGTTGGCACCCGAGTTGCCCCTGTCACCTCCACTGGCAGATGGTGCAAATGAGCCTTTATATGCTGCTGCTAGACACTGAAACAAAAGTGTTACTTTTAGTACTGTCGTGGTCAAAACACATTAGTGACTGCTTCAAAGGTGGACAGCGTCTGAAGCTCTTGTATTACTACAAGAGCTTAAATCAGAGTTTTGTCAGCTACTGCCTTTTTTGCTGTGACAAATCCGATGTCAAGAGAAGAGATGAGTTTTGTTTTTAAACAAAATTTTTAACTGAGCCATGTTAGTTTTTGAAAAGCTGACTTTTCAGAATGAAGCATCACAGAGTGACTTGGCTGTTTTTTGTAATTGTATGTTAGTGCTGTCAATAGACATAATGCAGTGTGAATAAGAGATGAGATCACTGAATTGTTTGTTGGTACAGAATGCGCAGTCGGCGAGGATTCTTTGTGTAGTCGAAGAACGTGTCAGTGCTTACTGCAAGAGTCCTGGTAAAGAAATGTGTGTTTGGCCGTTTCCCTGGATATGCACTTGTATCTCATCTTTGTGAGCATCTCACACACATCCTCTCGCGCATACAGAATGGTACACAACCCCACATAAACACTCAGTCCCTGGGCAGTCCAACGGTTTTGAGCTCAAGTAGTCGCCGCTGTCACAGTGTGACATCATCAACAGGGTTGGCAGTGTCCCAGTGGTGTCCTCCTTTCGAGCCCGAGATATATTTCAACAGAGCTCATCCTGTGACGATGCTGTCATTCAGCGGCCCAGACAAGCGGTACAGCAAGGATGACAGCCCGGGAATGAGAGCTCAAGAGCAGGTAGAAACTATTGACAGGAGCCTGGGGAGCAATTATGAGTGAAGCCCAAGGGCTTGCTCAAAGGAACCTACAGCTTGTTTAGGTCTATCAGAAACACAGCTTAACAGGTCTCGCTAGTTGACTAGTCACAAAGGTAAGTTTGATGCTTAACTGGTGACAGATTAATCACATAAACTCCACGGGGTTGTCAAACTTAAGAGTTTAGCTTAAAAGTAAATTAAACTATGTGGCTTTTCTGTCAGTAAGAATTTGTCAGTTGTCATTTGTGAATCTGTGAAACAGTAAATGTAGTGATGTGATTAACAAGCGGATGTTTTGCGAGCTTTGTCACTCCTCAGCATTTGTATTCTTAAGCCTATAAAAATCCAAGAGGAATAAATTCAATAGCTACCGTTGACACTCGGGACATCACTCTCCATAAAATACCTGCAAATGATCAAGGTAGACAGATAATGGCTTGGACGAGGACTCTGCTTGCTGCCCTGTGACAGACATTTCCAATTAAAAAGGGTAAATAACTTGAGATTCATCTATTTCACCCTGTCCCAAGATTTATCAGTCCATCGTGCTGTAAATCTGTTCACCCTTGAAACGGTAATATCACAGATTTGGATTTCCTAGGCAAAGAATAATGCCATATAGTTCCAATATCCTCACACTCCTATTTAAATCTCCCTGCACTGTTTATATTAGAGCTTTCATGAGGAAACCCAAGCGTGGGAGGAAGCTAGTGATATCAGTACACTAACATGATATGAACAGTAGCTGGGACAGTCTGCAGGACTGTTGAATTTGGCTTTGTACTTAAGCAGCATACCAAGGCTGTCTCACTGTATACTGTGCATCTATATTTGTCCATAGGCAGGATTGGGGTCTAACACCTCAACCATTTACCACCCACTGTTCCACGTGGGGTGCTAGCACTATGTCATAACTTCGATTAACTGCTACTATGAGCTATAGGTTGAGCTACTATATATTACATTAATATAAACATCTAATATGTATCAATGGATTAGACTCTTCATGTTGGTTAGTTAGGTCTTTTAAACAAAAAAAAAAACTGCAGTAGAAATAATCCAGGTACAATGGACGGCAGAGCACACGACTCTACATAATTCCATCTGACAATCAAGGGTATTTCATTTGTTTTAATGCAAGTCAACTACTTCAATTCTGTTGGTCAGCTGTAATGGAGCATACCGTTAGTTCAGGTGGAGTACTGTAGCATGCATGCATTAGCTGTTTGGCATAAGCTGTTTCATTCACGCTTTAAAATCACTGGGTCATTCACAGCTACAGTATGTGGGTGGGTATCAGCTGACTAGTATCGTATCATATTGATGTAAATTGTACAGCGTGGCCATTATAATCTGACACTTATCACTATTACCCCTTCATTCCACCAGGCTCGGCTCTATGATGCCACATCTGTGACACTGTTTTGTTCTGTCGTCTGCATGGCTTCATACCCCATCAGGATCGTTACGGCTGGGTTTTGCCTGCTCGATTTTATGTAATTTTTAAAAATGTAAGGTATGTTAGATAAATTATTAATTCCTTTACTTGTCTGAGACTGAAATTGTAAAAACATCACTGTAACGGCAAAAAACAATTCATACATCTACAGTTTCGTAGACAAAACAAACACCCAGAGACTTTTACATTCTCAAGTAAAATTGCCTGGCCAACGATGACCTAAATCTGGCACAGCTGGTTGCACAAACTAATGCCGCAGGTGTGGGTGTGAACGGGCAGCCTTTGGCCCATAACTTGTCCAAGTGCTAAAAACTGTAGGTAATTCCGAGCCCGAACTGTTTTATGTCTGCATCTCAAAAATCCAGCGCACTAATATTCAGCTGCAATCAGTCTAACTCAGCTGGCTACATGGGCTACTGTAATTCTTACATTGCCTTTTTCGATTTCGACTTCAGCCAACATTAACAGAATGGCGCATCATGATAGTGAGGACCATGCATGGGAAAATGTCTTAAAGTGACATGACTCATTAATGTGACGAATGACCATGCAATTCCCTTGGACTTCAGCATCAAGCCTTCCCACCAAACCCCTTCAGGCCTCTTGTGGGCCATTCCGGGTGAAAGCCGAGCATTTAAACGCGTGCCTGTAAGTGCTGAGGCAAGCAGGTCCACCGGCCAAATGGTTGCTCTTTTCAGCTGTTGAAGCTCCCAAGGACCCATTTCACTGTTAACATCAAATCATTAAATTCACCCCATAATCAGTCACTTCGAGTTATAGAGAGATAGATAGGAAGACAAAGAGAGGTGGTAAACTTAAGGGAGGACAGACAGAATTTTCATTGTCAGCTGTAAAGGTTGGACATAAACGATATCAGAACTGACAGTTCCCTCTGGTCTTAATTCCATATTGTCCGCCACAAATGAAAATCACTAAGTGCAATTTTAGTCCATAAAGGAGGGGATCCTCTAAGATATGATTTGGCTAATGTGTCACAGTCAAAGTAAAGGTTATTATTTTGCTGTATTAAAACTTTAATTGCATCTTCAGTCGTGTCAGAAAATCTCTGATAACATCATACCTTGAACTCGTATGAATACACATTCAGAAGAAAGCTCGAGTTTGGTTATTCTGTACAAGCTTTTATGACTTGGCAAAATAGAAATGGTGAAATGTGTGTGTAGGTTCATTATGTATACCATTTTTATAAAGTTTTATAAAGGCAAACTGTTCACAGCACATGGTGTAGTCCTACAGATGTTCAGTCTGTCTGAGAAAAGGTCACCTTGGTGTCCACAAATGTGTTCAGCCCGTGTGTTATTTCATGCCACTAGTCTTCAGATGTTTCTCTAAGTGCATTTGAGAGTACATTTGTTGTTTGAGAAGAACTCCTGCCTCTGATGCATGCCACCTTATGGTACAAAACAACCAACTGTCCACAATTATCTCGTATCTTTTGCGAAACATGTTTAATAATCTCTGATGTAATTTAAAGTGCTCATAAGTGGTGTGCAGCAATTCCTAGACAATTAATGTGTTTATAGTTATGCAAAGGAAATATGTGCTTTCAGTACTTTCATGGATGTTTGTGCTTCTGGCTATGTTTTTCTATTATGCTAAAAGTTCCAAGGTCCACACAAATCACTTGACACAGAACATCTAAATATGGCAGCCCTATTGTATCACTGGGCATACAATGTAACATACTGCTGAAGTACTGATTACTTGCAATTATGTGCAAACGGAGACTGTTCATATAGTAGAATCTATTATAACCCGACCACTTTAAAAGACACTTACAGAGGTAGTCTACCCTCCCTACCACTGGGTGACTGGACGTGGTTTCTATGGGAACCAAATTGCAACACAGATTTTTTTGTCAAGTAGGTTTACACCTGCAAATAATTTACTTTGGTATTGTGTTGCAAAACAAACATAGTATAAATATAAAAAAAGATAAAGCAAGTACTGCAGGTCAAGCATGACAAATGTAAAACTGAGAATAAGGAACAAAGTCCACCAAAACAGAGGCAGCCATCCAGCTGCACCATCTTGAAAAACCTGATAAAATGAGGATACAACTGCTGTGTGCACAGGATAAACAGTGTGAAGCAACATTAATGGAAATCTATTAAAACTAATAAAGGTCTACAGTGAGAGGAGCCGAATAATCAGTCGCTAAAAGAACCAGGCTCTGAAAGAAAGAACTACATGCTTTGTTTAAAGGAACGATAGTTTGGTAAATAGCAATACATGGCACAGTGCACTCTAGGGGTGTTTAACTTTCATTACTTTGAGCTCTGTAATCTTGCATGTTCAAGGCAAGCAGAGAACTCGCAGGTGGAGGCCATCATGTTTAAACTATTCTTAGTTGAGTACAGTATGAACTCACAGCTGCACTGTGAGTTTGGAATCACTAAGATAAAGTACTTTGTGCTACTAGAAAGATGAAAGAAATTACTTTATGTCAGGTTGCCTCTTCTGTATTCAGAACTTGCATCCATCAGTAATCGATTTCTAAATCAATCGCCTAAACACACAAAGAGCAATTTCTTCTTTTATTTGCAGAATCTGCGTATGTGTGTGCCTTTGTATTGGGGTGGTCGTTTTAGATAACTGATTTGATTAAGTGTCAGCTCTTGAATAATGTACCCTACAAACACAGTGACTGACTCAAATATTATGTGAAATGCCTTTGGACTTACTAATAAGCAGCACGTGGGCCAGTGCATTTTGCTCATAATTAGTAATTCCAGTGAAACATGGTGCGAAATTCCCAGTCTGCACACCATTCAGTTTCCCACTGCAATGAGTCATGCAGTCAACCTTCTGTAAGACTTCTCTTCTATTTCTTCACTAACAAACACATGATTGTTTTTCATGCAACCTGTGAACGTCTGTCTTTGTATTCCTCTATTTGTGCATGTGTGCACATGCATCAAGTGTAGCCAGGTGTGTGTGTGTGTGTGTGTGTACTGTGAAGTTTGGAGAAGACAAAAGTTGAAGCACCAGCTGTTTTTACAAGTGCCCTCCTCACCCACACGCATGGAATGAATAGAAGAGAAAGTAAATGTGTCCCTCCTTATGGTAGGTCAGACTACAAGGCGGTCCAGACATTTTGGGGCGTTTAACACAGGGCTGAATCAAAAACAGAATTTCAACACAGAGGCATATGAAGCTGTTGCCTCAGGGGCCTGAGTTCCTCGTTCTCTGGTGTTTTAACAATGAGGCTGCAGTTATGTTTAAGTGACTCTTGAGTTCAGCCTGTTTGTGTCTATCTTGGAGAGTAAGAGCGCAACAGAGGGTCTTTGTCAACTTATTGATCGCTCATCCTGCAATAGGACATAACAAGATATACATTAAAGTTACAGTAAATCCGCTTGCTAGCAGACTTCTTCCTTTGCCTTTAATGGCGCATTGCTACACTTATTGGAACATACTGCCACAGAATGTTGATCACTGAAATAGCATGAAGGGACTGTGTATTACATCACTGCATACCCTCATGCATGAAATATTAACAAAATGGAGACCCACTCTTACATATATTGATCCATAGCAATACTGGTGGTCAAAAACTTCTCAGGATACCTTTAATGTAGGGACGCAGGACCAATTTACAAGGTTTATATTGGGGAAGGGAGGATTAAATGTATAGATATGTAGCAAAAACGATTTTCTTGGAATCACTATTTGAGTGTCCATTGTCCTGATAATAAATAATAAAGATTTTGGTTAGAATCATTTAGTATGCTGGAATATCATCAGAGAAATGTGGCAATGATGTACAAAGTCATCCTCTTAACAGTTTGGCTTCTGTTCCAACTGTATAAAATCAGACATTCACCACTATTTCTGCCGCTACCAAACACCTGCCAATGACGGAATGATCCTCTTAGTGCCTTAGCAATCTGGGACACTATTCCAACTACTTACCTTAGCCAATTTGCTCCTGGGAGCCCCTGAGTCCTTGTCTTCATTAAGGGAGTTCCTCATTGATCAATCACTGTCAGAGGAGTTGCTCTGTAATTGCACTGTGGCCTAATCATGACTGACATCTCCCTCCTCCCCTCCCACTCTGTCACAGGTCTCAGGAGAGAGAATGTTCCATGACTTTCACACCTTCGACCTCAAGGTAGGCGTCTCTAAGGACTTTACTCTCTCTCTGTGGTTTATCTTTAGAGCTATATGGTTTTATAATGGATATTATAACTCAAAATTAGAACATTGGAGGTGATGGACAGGACAGGTAAGTTAAATTGGGTGATGTGAGATGATTTGAATATTTAGAATCCCGATGATATCACTGCTCTGTCTTTTTGCTTTTCTCTGGTGATAAGTGTTTTGACAAAGTGTGAAAGTCAACTTTTGCTTATCATCACATGCATCCACATATGCAGTATCACTGAATAGCTATAATAGAACTATGAACACTATATTATATTAATGTAAAAACTACAGAAAAAGTTGCACAATATATTCAATCTGCAATACAATAGGGTTCCAGTTGCGGGGCTGCAGGTTCCTGGCTTGGGTTCTTAATACTCAGTCATGCCACATTTTCATTGAGCACTGATTGATACTTGCACACTGTCACATTCAGTGAATAGGCCCTTAAACTTCTGTCAAATGTATTGCAGTGACTGTAGGACAAAACACAAGTCGCAACTGTAACAAATGAACAGCCCCTGACATAGTGTTCCACTAGCAAACAACTTCAGAAATATGTACAGTTGCCAGTATAGAAAATGTTTTGTTACATTGCCCTTATTAAAACTAACGACACATTTTCTGCTGTTCTATGCATACAACATCTTTGCTAAGTTTCCTATCTCATTTCCTAACATCACACACTATGGACCACTAATACTAAGCTCCTAAATACAGTATGTGCGCATTCATTCAACAATTTTCCCTCACATGAAAACATGCATACATGCAGTTGCACTCCACTAGATACAAACTTGCATGCAGACACACAAACAGTATACAGCACAGTATGCACATACAAAACATGTGGCCTTTAACTCTGCTTAAATTATATTGCGTGTAAATGTTATGTTGCCTTGTTTAGCACCATTGTTAGCTCTGACAGACAACCTCTGTAACTCATCCAGTTCAGATGTCAAGCTGATTGTGGTTACTCATTGTTATTGAAACGCTGTGGCAAACTGGATCATTTTTCATCACATTAACAGAGCATTATAAGTAAACAATATCATTTTCACTTCTTCGTTGACCTCACCTTAAACAGTCATTTAAAAGGGACCTGAGAGATATCACTTGTGTGAGACTGAGGTTTATGGCTATTTAAATATTGCTCATTTAGAAGGTTTGCAGTATTTATTACAGTGTTATAACACGAAACATATCAAAAACATCTTTTAGATTGCAAATTTGGAGATCTTTGAATCAACAATGTGTCATCTATGGACAACTAAACCTTACCGAAAGAGTTTTCGTAATAATTCTTGTATGGCCGCTTGACCAAAACCAAGAAACCTACCGACAGAACTACTATTGGAAAAAAACATTTTGGTTGAGATTTCAAAGTGAGAGAAACATTTCAAAATGTCTGTAAATCACCATGTAAACAAAGCCTTTAGTGTGGTGATACCAGTTGTTTGTAGGCAAAAGTGCAGTACAAAACAATAAGTGACAATTTCGCAATTAAGTGTCAAATACGAAACTATAGATACAGTAATACAAGATTATTTAGGGTCAAGTCATTTTTATTGACATAGCCCAATATCACAAATTTGCCTCAGGGGGCTAACTTTGCAAAGGAATGTAGATATGTAATCTAACAGTCTCTCTTGGAGCATGGCTGTGATGCAGTGAAATCTCTCTGTTCTGACTCAAACGACTACTTTTCGCCCTCCTCTCCAGGGTCAAGCAGTGAGAGTTGGAGAGTAACAGCTTTGAACAACAGTCGTAGCAATACAGTACAAAGCCAGATAGCAAGAGTTTGGATTCAAGCCTGCACATGCTCATATGAAGACTTTGAACATTTACTTTTAAATCAACCATGTCATACAGATAATCGGCTGCAGTGCTGCACAATGACAACCTTACTTTAGCTATAAACTGCACAAAAAGGATTATGTTTTTTTCATTAAACATGCTGTACATTGATTTTCTTTTCTAACAATATGGCTAAAAGGATGATGAGCAGCTGGTCATGGGACATAAGCAAATACATCCAGGAGGCGTCTCATGACCCATGCTTTAGCAACAGAATGTAAAAGGAGAATGACATTAAATATTCCTGCTCACAGTTTAACTCTTCACAGCACACAGAAAGATAGCAAGTGAGTTTGCCATCAGCTCCTTAATACACAAATCTTTGGAGAACGAATTGGAAAAGATGCAAAATGATGTTAAAAAGATCAAGACAGATTTTCCGGATTGAAATTGATATCTCTGCCATGATATTAAACCCACTGGGATGCAAAAGTTCAGAAAACTTGATGTGATTTTTTCAAATGATTTGCGAGTCCCCCACTTTTGTCACTGGAAGAGGTTTCACGTTGGTTTGGCAGCACAGATTAGTCTCAGTCCTCTTGTGATCTTGCATTAGCACAAGGTTATTCATGCTCACAAACAGTGATTGGACTGAATACTAGACCTGCATGAAGTAATGTGTATATGTAAACATGGTAAAATTCTATTCCTTATTTTTTTATGTTGATTTTTAAACTGCAGTCAGTAGCTCATGTAGGGTTTTTACGCATGTATGTACACGACATGATCTGTCATCTCCAAGAGGGGGCATGGACACAATTGCAAATAACCCCCCCCCCCCCATATGCTAATGGTTTATCCTGTGCCGTATTACATGCAAATGCCTTTCATCGTATATTTTCTTTCCTCGTATATTTTCAAATGTCATTTATATGACAGCTGTAGCACAAGCATCCATTATGTTTTGACTAGGGGGAAAATTGTAACACGGATCTCAGCATTTGTGAATTCTGCCGACAGAAAGAATAAGAGGAGGTCAGGAATGCTGAGCTCTCCCTCCTACAGAACATGATTGTTTTATTAAACTTTAAAAACATGTTGATGATTAATGCTTCTGTGGCAATACATTAACTGGATAATACGAAAATTGCTTTTGCCTGACAAAATAATGCAGCATTTACAGCTTTTGGATCTGGTGGGCATAATTCTGTGTTACTTTATGCATTTTACCAATGTAAGGCGTTTATCAAGTTTGAAAACAGCTATATCTACACATAGTTACAGAATTTGTATACGTATATAATACTAATATATATGACACACAAAGAATTATCTTGGAGATTTTTGTTTTTCCATTTGCAACATTCACGCAGGCACAGTTCTGTAACTTCAATACAACAACTACAAAAAATAAGTGTGGTATTTCCCTACCAGTCAATGAGATTGCAGGCAACTTGGCATAATAAGCCTGCTATGTCATTGTCTGCAATGCTGTTCAGGACCATGTACTAGGAGGAAAGTTTTAAATTTAAAATGTAATCAGCACAATCACCACAAGCAATCAGTTCCTCTTCATTTCACCTGATCGAGCCCCCCGCTAAAAAGAGTCTGTTAGATAGAGCATCTTATCAGGCCTGGATTAAGTTTTGACTTTGATTAACATCTGTAGTCTGAGTATAGAATGTCAAAGTTCAAGTTTGGGAAAAATATAGTTTTTGAAAATGCAAAAGGCACCTTGTGTCATTATGAAGCAACACTGCTATTTGGAACAAAGAATTATTCCGTAATCACACAGGCTATTGGTCTTTACATTTGAGCCATAGAATAACTTTAGTCATCATCATTTAGTCAGCATAAAAACATCTAAAACATGGCAGTTTGTGAAATATACTGTACACACGCAGAATTAGATGAGAAGATTGATACCACTCTCATGGCTGTACAGTAAATATGAAGCCAGAACCAACAGCCATCAAGCTTAGCGGAGCACAAAGACTGAATTCTGAAATCAATCAGAGCCTGAGCTGAACCAACACGCGCACACACAAACACACAGGCACACTCCCATTACAGACATGGTCAAAACAATTTGCTTTTCTTTGCCTGAACACACTTTAAAAGTGAAAATGCACCATTTTACAGGTGGTTATGTCCGGGGCTATACCATGGCCAGGAGGAGTAGCTTCCGAGAGGCAACCGGTCCCGGCCAGATGCAAAGTGTTAATCAGTGAGAGCACTTTAGAGGTGCTAGTATACAGATTTTGTTGCCTTCAAACAGAGCGAGGCTATTGTGAGGGAACAAAAATAATTTATGTTTGTAACAGTTGTAGAGAGCACAGCAACATGACTGGGAACACATGGCTACAAGAGACCAACACACTGTGACACAAACGACACCGGTGCAGTTGCAGGCGCTGGTGCCACCTGCCCACTACAGAGAGAAGAGGAAGAGTGATACAGAACTGTACAGCATTTGTACTGAATAAGGTTTTTGCAGCGTCAGTAGCAAACCTGGCATGAAATTAATTCTCGATTTACCAGAGACTTAAATTTGTAAGCAATTTGTAATTTGAGACCATAAACTCATTCACATTATTTGTTCACACTGCTTCAATGGGACATGAATTTAATTGTATATTTTCTGTCCGCTGCCGGAGCTTTGGCATTTTTTGATAGTGTTGTTTAATGAATGAATCACAAAGTGCTAAATATTGTTTTCCTATTTTTCTGGGTAATTGTTTTTAGATAAACAGTGCTGATACAGCACGGCAAGGCAATCAACTTTAAGAAAACACATGATGATTCGAATCATTTGTAAAAAATTTAAACGTATGAAAGTATTGCATTTGCAGTTATCCAAACTTCATTGTGAAATCCACAACAAGCAATGCTGACTGACCAACTATAAACATTTTATGAATTTCAATGTCACTACAGCTGAGCTTATTTGGGGGAAAGGCAAGCCAAGCACACAGAGGCCACATCCAGACATAATAAACTGTCGCCCTGTTCACAGAGGCGTGGAGAGGTGAGAACACCTCCACAGTACATCCTCATACACATCTGTGCCCATGCCCCTCAAATGATGCTTCTGTTGGGGAGGAAACAGGTCAGCTGTGAAAATCTGGCTCCTTCCATCTCAAAAAACCCTTTAACACACTTAATTAAGGGTGTAACTCCGCGGATTTATTGAGTGTGAATTCAAAAATGTTGACTTTTCTTGTTTTTCTGAGCTGTTTAGGAGCTGTACAATTCATAAGGCATGAGTGGGCATGTCATTCTCAGAAATGTCATCAATGCCATAGATCCTACATTTTATAAGCAGCTTCATTAGGAACTGTAAAGGCACAATAATGCCAACTTGGCCCTCATGTAGACACTGAATCATTCAGATTGCACCGCTGTGATTGCTTAATTAAATGCCCGGCTGTGTAATGACTTTGCTTGAAAGGGAATTAAATGTCTAAATGCTGCAGATTTCGCGTTGAGCTGAACAGAAATCAATGGGACATAGTGCTGGAACCCAAGGTGTTTTCCGACTTGTTTAGGGTAAATGCTTTGTATTGATGCCGTCCCTCAGTCAGTGAGTCAAAAGCTCATTCCTCTTGGTCCAAAGCATTGATTGGTGGCATACAAACAATGCGCTTACTTTGTGCTTTCTGGACAGTTTTAGGAAGGTAGTTTACAATGCCTTACAAGTCAGCAGAGTATGTAAAGCAGCATTTATATTTAAAGAGGTTAAACTACTAACAACATCATCTATTCTAAGGGATTGTATAAGCAACACGTACACGGTCAAAACAAAGTCCTCCTTCTATCCAATTCTGAAAACTATTCTTTAGCCACGCTGGCACCATGACTATGGATGGGAATGTCGGTCTGGTGGGCCACCATTTTATTTCTGGAACGCAATATCTCAATATATACTAGATGGATGGTCACAGCTTCTTCTATAGTCAGTCATGTTTCCAAGACGATGAAAACAAATGACTTAGGTGATCCCGTGACTTTTCCGTTAACGGCGCCAAGAGATTCACATTTGTAGTTTCTGTAGACTCTTGTTACTAATTCACTACACATCCTCAGTAGAGATCCATCCCCAGTGATCCTCTCTATGTGTTTATGTTATTAAGTATTACATTTCACAACTGGTTTGAGTTTCCAACATGTAGAATTCCTTGTTGACCAGTAAATGCCAGCAAAGCATAGCTACATATTTCTCAAAATAACTTTCAGAGTCCAAAATTATCAGTCTTCCAGCATATTTTTAGAGTGTTTTACCATGAAAGCCTAAAGGCAAACATTAAAACCTAACCCACATGGAAACAGTTCTTGAAAGGAATGCAGCCAACTAATCTCACAAACATTTGATTCAACCAAAGACCTTTAGAAACCGCCAAAGCTGGGAAGGGCATACAACTCCTAAAATGACAACCGATTATCAAACTGCCTCTGGCTCGAGACACTGTAATCCCCCAGATGTTTGCAGTCTATGAAATATGAGAGTCTGAATTAGATCTCTCAAACAATGTCAACTTGTCTGCATCCGTAAACCCTCAGCATTTAAGTCACAAAATTAAGTTGACCCCGTCAGAAAGCTTAAGGACATGTAACAAAGCCTGCAGCAGTATTATTACTTCATCTGCTTTCGTCTCATCTCCTCTGTGTAATAAGTTCCCACTCTAGCAAGACCACTGGGGCTAATAAGGGTTTTATCTGCTTTTGATATTAGATATTAACACCTCATCAAAGTTAAAGCCAGGGGTAGGCTCTCGTCCTCCCTCCAAATTTACATTAGGCTAACAATGTCTCAAAAAGAAATCTTATCAAATTCAAATTAAGGGTGAGCTGAATAGCCAGAAGGACACTGCTACCCATCACTCAAGGAACATGTAATTTGGTTCTTGCTGCAAAGAATGCAAGCCTGCTTTGTAAATCTGAGATCACAGTTTTAATGCAATAACGTTAATACTTTGAATTTGCTCCTCATAATCCCGAGTCAAAACAGAGCACATTTGCAGCATATGGATGATAAATGTTTAGCTGCTGGGTATTAAAACAGGTCTGAGTGACACAATCAGGATTTTCTGTTTTGAAAACTCTATAAATAGCGACTCTAGTCAGCCAGTCTTTGTGATCTTTACCTAAGGGGAAACACATTCATAGCATGTGTTGTTTTGTTGTTCAATCAATGCAGGTTGTAGCTGTAGTCATCTATGAACTTAAGTTAAAGGCACATCAGAAATGAATATTAAACATTAATCACTAATGTTTCAGAATTCACTATCAGAAGAAGACGATGTATATCTTGTAGAGCTCAAAAAGAACACAGTGATGTTGTTTTAAGTGTCTCCCACATTTAAGAAGTCTTATTTCTTCAAAAAAATTGTCAAGGTAAATCCGGTATCTAGAGCGAGAGTGCAAAGGTTTCAGACTTCTTATCATCCCTCGTGGCATCCTTTGTCAGGCTGTATGAAAAAAATGAAATATTAACTGGAAAATATAGCTTGGAGAGATAGAAAATAAATTACTTCAGTGTGGCGGGGAAAAGAAGATTGTGAGATTTATCACGTCAAGATGGAAATGCCTGCTAAGTCTGTGCCCCTACCTTGAAAAATTAAAGAGAAATCAAATGCCTTGGAGTACACAGCGATTGTGATGTAAAGGTGTGTTTGTGTTTGTGTGCCTGCATACTTGTTTTCTCAGTAATTTATTGTTGAAATGTTATTGTCCAATATCAGCTATTTCATTTCTGGTGTGAAAAGATACAAGGCTCCATATGACTGCAATGCTTATGCATAGACACAACACTTTCTACAGTGAGGCTCTCATGGTACGGGTTTTAATTCTTAAACTTCAAACACACAGTCTTCAATTAACCTAGCCATACTCTCCAGTCTTTCAAAACTCAACAGATTTTCCGTGAAACAGCTTGACTGGCAAAATCTATAATTGTACAGATAAGTGAACATGTTAGCTAGATAAAGGTTAAACTATCAGGGATATGTTCTCCATCTATCTACAGCCAATTTTACACATTCAGCTCAAGCAACAGTGGGTAAGGAAGAAAAAAAAAAAAAAACCTGGAAAGTCAATATTGATTGATCTGGAGCCTTAGCAATTACCTCCATGTGCAGAAGACCATGTTAAGGTCAGTATTATCTTAGCTCATTTTATGGGTCAGCGCTCTGGCTTTAGCTGAAATAAATTAATGGGGTAAACACTTTAGCTCACCTTGATGGAATTTACAGCAAGTGTAAAAGCTTTGCATAGGTGGAGGGCACAGTGCCCGAGAGTGACCCTTGATATTCTATTCTGCTGAACCTTCATGAACTTAGCTGGTAAAATGCAGTCCATAAATAGCATTGTATCCCCTACCATGAAACTCAATAATATGCTGTAGACATGTAAGGAGCCCATTAAATTAATGCATTTTATAGGCTAAGCAAGTTTTGTTTTTACTGTTTGAATAATGACATTGTTTTTAAAAATTGTGTCATGAGTCAAAAAAAATAGAGTTGTAAAGATATTTAACGGTGGAACGATGAAAATATTTTCAAGGTTTTATTAATACTGTGTATGTTTCTGCTTCTAGCACGTGCCAAATGCAATAATCCTTATATACACAAATGTTATTATACAGCAAAGCGTAGTGGATGTGTCAACAATACATTCTGTATGTAACTGTGCACTTCTTATTGCGCCCAAGGCTGCTATCATCATTTCAAACCAGGCTAACGGCATCAGGCAGCCTACTGTAAAGAACAACTATAGCACACTTTTTCCAATAATAATGGCAGTCCTTAACTTTTGCATGTTGTTTCTTAACACCTGTATGTATTTCACTAGAGGGAACGGGGGAGCATTATTAGTCAACCAAAACATTCCATCAGCTTTCAGTGTATTGGCATTCTTCTGTTGCCTTCGGGCTGACTCGCAAACAGCTGTGCTATGTTCTTAAGCCCAAAATGAATTCAATTTCCAATGCGGTGATCTCCTTAATGAAAAGTCAATGTCCCTCACTCACTGGCAAGCTCCCACGGGGACAGTCACAAAGATGAATTTATCAGCGGGCCGGAGACTGTGCCCTAGGGGACACCACCCCTTATGATCAAACAGAATGCTACAGAGTGTGTCCAACCAGTCCTCCATTATTCCCCAGCTTGTCCTCTTAATGTGAGCCGACGGAGGAGGGATGACAGTATTGATCTAATGAAAGTGCTATTTATATTCTCACAAATCCTCTCACCAGTGATTACAAAAGCACTCCACTATTGCGGCCAGCCCATTCTCCAAATTTCTTAAGTGTTCAGGGTGACAGTTTGTTTGCCTTGTATGCATGCAGTGCATTCTTAGCATGCTTATTTATGCAGAGGGTTCAGCATTGTTAGACTATCAGACTGCATGTAACATGCCCTCATCATATCGCTAGTGTCAAATTAACGCCCCCTTTTGAACTAATATCTAACCATAAACCCAATTTTACTTACTAAAAACATGTTTAGCCTGTGCTATGTAGCTCAGGGTTTTTTTGTATAATTTCAGGAGACGTTCTGCATTGTTTTTATTTATTAATAACACCATGTCTTGTCCGCAGCTAACCCTGTGATAAGGGTGACATGAGATTGTTGTCGTCATCACTGTATATGGTTAACAGCGCTATAGATTAGCTCTAATCCCACCTAGGATCGATGTAATGCATAGCAAAAGTGATGGGAGCACAGAAGATTCACATGCGTAAACATCAGCCACAGGATAAAAAAAATGCAGTGTGCTGAAATTACACACACAGCAGAGAGAAGAACATGCAAAAGGGGTGCTTGCAATGCAGATGTAATTCATGCTCATCACATTCATTATTCTATAGGTGCAGCTTGTGTGTTTCACTCACATGACCCACAACAGGAAATCATATGTAGTTTAACATGCAAGAACGTTCATCCTACCCATGGCAACGGACTCATGAATAAACATTGATATATGGATAATTATTGACATCATATGTTTAACTGTGGACCTACACCCTACATGTGAGCATTCTCATAAAAGGTTTGAGAATGACTGGCAATTAAATCATTAGGAAATTAGAAAATGTCTCAGAAAGGAATTATAAATTCTTAGGAGTTAGAGGGGAAAAAAGTACATGTCTGAAACTCTGTTTATGTGCCAATATTTGGTTATTAGAATTTTTTTTTTTTTAAATGGTGCCAGTGCTCCAAGGCAGCAACTGCATATAATTTTATTTGGTGAGCAATATTTTGGTGTACTTTGCATAGCTGATTAGCTGTGTTATTAAATGCTAAATGTTAGATTATACAATTATAGTCAGAGCACATCATTTTACATTAATTTGTGTGGTAATATATGTTGCAGTAAACAAGTGTGTATTGATATGATATACTATGCAAATGAATCAAGCTTCACTTATGGACTACAGATTCGGTAAAGTTATAATACCACCAAAGATGTCTATGGTGGTTTATGGGACGAGAACCATGTAAGGTTCACTGAAACCTATGTGTAGCTCAGTTATGGAATCGGTTGCCCCATATGGATATTTGATTATTAGCGGTGTCTTGTCATTCCATGCAGATGGGACAAATGTTTGGCATGACACACAGAAACTAACTATGGTCCCTAAATTTTGTTGTAACGGTGCTAAACATCTGTTGCAATACTTTGTGCCAGGTAGTTATAGTAAGTATCTTGAATGTATATCATGAAAAAGGAACTATAATTTGCATACCTACATAGACCAGTAGTGTCAATACGCAACAGTATACAGTTGGGCAAAATCAAAAGTGTGTATGCAGTCTGAAACTGTCAAAGTAAATCCTGCGTTTCAGTTTGTAGCTGAAACATACTAACATGCAGTGTGCAGGTGCATCTGTTAACAGAAGGTACAAGTTATGACGTTTTCGCAGATTGCTGTAGATATACGTAGGTGGTGCAAGTCTGCTAACATATGACATCATAAAATATATGTAACTTACCATATTTAACCTGAACATTATTATGTGGTAAGATTATCTTTACATTCCTTGACAAAATGCATACTATCCAGCGAGAAAGGGGTCTAATGCATTTGATCATTCACAGATAGAGGATCTCTGTTCATCTCAGTCTCCACTGTGTGAGTCTCTCTCTAATGTGGCTGTACTGCCCATAAACAGACGTTGAGTGATTAGCGCTGCTCTGCCATTGACATCATTTGCATTTTAATAGACCATAATTACAACTCGGGGAAAATAAATTGCAGTTTGAAGAATGTTTGAATTACTCCAACTCTCCGGCTCTCCTTGCGAGATAGCAGTGAGCATATGCAGGAGCTGCCTGGATGGTTAATATCAGGCTCAGAAATGTAAAGAGAAACAGGATTGCAAACTGAAAAGAGCAGAAAAAGACAATGTGGGCTGTGTTAATGTCAGTCGTAGCATTAATCAGAGTTTTTGACACTGAACATTTTCTATAATTACGGTTTGAAACCCACTGCAAGTGTGGTTACAGTATGTTTTACAAAGCCAAATGTATACGTAACTGATACAGAAAAAGAACATGCAGGTGGGAGTTCACGGTCTTGCTTGAGGATACTTCACAGTACAAATAGCTGTTGATGGACACATTGACTATTTCTGGGAAAAAAATCTGTGACCTTTCAGCTACAGAACGTGTCTCTAATCGCGACGCCACCGCCTCCTGTAGATTTTTGATTTCTCATTAATGCCTGTGATAATTGCAGTTTGTCCATTTAATATCCCCCAGTGGGTCTTATCGCCGCACCTCACCTGCTGAGATGTGACACCTTCCAAGGATTTGCAGAGGGACGTCTAACCCTGGCAGCTAAAGCCCATGTGACCCTGTAAGCAAGAGTGACAACACAATAATACTCCCTGCGCCTAATCTTTCATTGGTGGATTATCAGATTAGAGGCCCCAGTTGTTTATGGGCTCGGTGACTATCGAAAAAGTTGATCTGTCAAGTTTATCTTACACTTGTCGTATCAAGGCAGTGTTGGACCATACAGTTGGCTGTGGATAGAAGATAAGGCCACATCGCTGAATGGAACCTCCAGAAAATGAGAAACAAGGCTTTTCTTTTTACGCCGGCGATACACTTTATCTAGTTTAAGAAATGGACCCCACTAAAAGCATTACCAGTCTTTTGGATTCATTTGATTTCTTTGACCTCTTTGGTGTGACAGAGCTGCCCTTTTTTTATTTTGAAAGGAGATATCAGAAATCATCCACGAGTGTAAGACTTAGGTTAGTGGTGTGGAATCACAAGTTTCAAAGAGGACATAATCCATCCTCTTTCAAGCTGCCCCTTTGTGGCATTTCAGAGACTTGAACCAATATAGGTTTCCTATCAATCTGTTGTTTTGACCAAGTAACAGGATAGAGGGAGTCCATAATGGAACGTTTGGATGTGGTTCACTAATTCAGGCTAACTGATTTCTTTCCATTACAAAGCAGTGACTCTGAAGGTCATGGCCTCTTCAAACATGACTGTCAGAAGATATCTGTGAATACCAGTCAGAGATGAGATCCCTATCTTTATAAATCTGGTCTTATCGGATTTGCAAGCCAAGGTGTAAATGTTTTGACATCGCCCCTGGTAGGATGGAAAGTTTAATTTCCAATTACTGGAGAGACATCTATTTTATGAGCAGAATGCTAAACAAAGATAAAAAAAAAAAACCTAATGATAGAATATTATTCAGACCGTTCTGAACAAACCTATACATAGAAAGCTCTTAGACTCCAGTTTATGTATGTATGTTCATTATATATGTAAATCATTTTTGCATAATTACTATTTCAAAAAATGTTAAAAGGGGCTCTGTCGGTTCAATCTTAACCTTAAACATTTTTAGGATTTGAAAGTGTGGGGAAATAATATTTATAAATGTGTAAATGTATAACCTTTTACTCCCTCAGACTGAGGGTTTTGTTGTGGATGACAATGTCACTCTGTGGGCATTCCACCACTTTGACCTGACTGAAATATCTCCACAACTATTTAATGGATTTCTATGAAATTTCATTCATGGTCCCTCCAGGATAAATTGTAAATTCATTTGTGATTTGGTAATCCTTAAACATGTCCCTTTGACCATCATCAGGTCAAATACAGTACCTGCAAAACTAATGACATTCCTATCAATCTCAGCCTTACTTTGTGTTTAGTGCTAATTAGAAATGTTAGCATGCTAACACACTAAACTAAAACAGTTTAGATAATAATATTAACATTCTGACAAAGCACTGTTGTGCATACAAGCCTTACTGAGTCGTTGGCATGGCTGTAGCGTTTTTACATTTTTAATTTAGTCATTTAGCAGACGCTTTTATTCAAAGCGACTTACATATGAGAACATTCGCAAACCGAAGGCGCAGCTCCGGGAGCATTTTTGGGGTTCGGTATCTTGCTCAAGGATACTTCGACGCATGGCTGGGGGATCGAACCGCTGACCTTCCGATTGGCAGGTGACCGTTCTCCCACTCAAGCCACAGCCACCCCGCATGTTATTAGCATGCAGGTCTGAATATCAGTGATAATGGGGGCAGTAGGAGCAGTAAAATGTTTTGTAGCCTTAAGTAGAAAGGAAACAGTTGAATTTACAGTGTATTTTGTGGTGTACTCCAGCAGAATCCTCTGTCAACTAACCTCTGCCAACTATATTCCGCATTCACTGTATTTAGTAGATCACATTCATCAAACAGTGGCTTAACTGTTTGGGAATGCATGTCATCACAGTTGTGATTCATCTAAAGCCCCTTTGAGTGTTGGGGCACCGGATAGTGCCAAGCAGCCTTAGTTTGAATTTATATCTATAAGCACTACACTTATATTTTAGAATAGTAACAGCAGAAAACCCTTCTAAAGGGATAATAATCTTCCTCTGCCCCATTCCCACCTTATTTATGGCACAGCACACTGGTTTGTCACTTCCAGGCAGTGTGATTATTCACCTGGCGAGCATATTATTCTAGCAAATACCACAGCTATAAAAATGTTTCATATTTCATTCCAGGGGTTTGATGAGAATACGCTGAATCCCATTTTCCAAAATATTGGCTATTCTGCGCGACAAGAATATGGCTTTCCTGATTACATTATGCCTCTGAGCTGTGTTTAGCCAAATGTGCATGACTTGCAAGTGTAATGTACAATAGGCCAATGCTAGTGTGTCACATTAAGGGGACAAAAAGGTGGAAAGAAGGCAGAACGTAGAGGTTCCCTTTCATCAGACTATTTACATGCTGATGAAATCCTCCAAGTTAAATTTGTCCGTCACTGGGAATTAAAACTCCATGTCTTTCTGATTACAACAGAGTGACTGCAGGTCCTTGATATACTTAAATGTCTTACATTGTAATATTTTAGCTTGAAATATTTCTGCGTTTCAGATATTAAATTAAAGTCTGGAGGTTCCAAGAAATGTTTCAGTTTCTTAGTGCAACCTGGTAAGGAATCACACATGCCCATACACAAAAGCCTAGACAACTGTCGTAAAAAATCTTTTTTGCCTCACCATTTTCCTATTTCAAAAGCAGAAGATATTCCATATTTAAGAACAAAATCATTCCTTGATACTAAAATGAAGGGACCTAGGCCACAACTAAAGAAAGTCTGTAGCACAGATGTCTACCACATGGAGTGGACGCAACTCATTTGTTGCACTTTGCAGTTATTTATTTATTTCCTAGGTCTGATAGGGAAACATCTGTCACCTTTGCCTAAGTGCCTGCTTGCATGATCCATGGACTATGTTTCAGAATAAAACACCCCCATATTGTTTGGCTCTCCAGTCCCGAGCTCAGGTGCAGAATCCTGTTAGACATTTGGAACACCCTGCTGTTGCAATAGAGGCAGGCAAGACCCGAACACCTGGAGACCTCATGTGTGCCACCAGAATTAGCAGTCATTGCCAAGCTATCACATGGCTTTGCTTTGTTTTTCAGTGACATCGTACCTTAAAGTCCATCAGTCCTAAAAGTAGGCTTGCTAAATTATTTTAACTTTCCAACAAATGTATATTTAAAGATATATGGTCTTTGAGCTATATATCTGTTAGATTGAAAATTGTACCCAATGAATGAACATGAGCTGTGTTATATATAGATACACTTAATAATAGTAATATTTTAGAACTAGAATAGACTCCAGTGCTTGTTAGAGTGGTCAGTGCCATATACGGTCTTAAAAGCTCCTCTGCCCCTTTCCATAGTCATTTTCCTAAGTAAATTAATTAAATGGGCATAGTGCCCGTTTGCGGAATCAAATCTGATGCTTGTGTCTGAAGTGTTTGAAGTGTCACCCAAGATAAAGGATGTCGGAGAGGTTCTAATTCTCAGAGCCCAGCCCCAAATAGCACCAGTAGCCATCTGTATTCTCGTTTCTGCAGCACTCACTAAATCAACACACTCGACACAAGCCTGAGGATGCCTCCGCACAATCATGCATGACAACATCAAAGCTTTTCTTTATTGCCTCTCCTTTTCATTTTTCCCCTCCTCAGCCCCTCTTAACTGCTATCTGGAGCTAAAAGCAAGGGTACCACTGCAAATATTATCTTTGGGGCTAGTGCAAACACTGAAAATTTTAGCTGCCTCTGGTCAGTGGTTTCAGTCACAGCTGATAGCTGTGCGCAAGGATGATTTCAGCATTGCACAGGTGCAAATTTGCGAACAAGTGAACCTGCATGCACATGGATCCTCGGGAAAGGTTTGCGGCCTGATCTGTGAATCTGTGGCCTTAGAAAAGACTTCCCATCTTAATAACCAATGCTTAGTAATAGACTGTTCAGCGTTCTTCAGGATATTCCCTTAATTGCCTGTCTTTGTTCCTATCTCAACATATTGACAAACATAAATCTCTAAAATGTCGAATGAGCCAAATCTCCAGATTTCCATGAGCGGAATGTTTCAATGATAAGCTGGATCCGTCATTGGGGAGCCACTCAGCACCCACAAACAGATTGAACAGGCACCCAAGATGGATCTGTTGACACTTCATTCTGCATATCTCTATTTAATGATATTATATTTCATTTCCCGAGCAAAGAAAACACCATTACCCAAAGCAGTGAGTCGGAACAAGCAATTCTGCAACAGATTCCAGGCCTCCTTGGTGGTACAGTAATTGAATTACAATCGCATATGACACAAAGTTTGGAAATGACTGTATTTGTTTCCATTTGTTTCTTCTCTGTTACATACTAAGCTCAACTTTGCACACAGTTAAAAACATTGAAGCATAGAGCAGGTTAGCACTTTTTTCTTCTCAAGATGACCATTAGAAAGGTGTTCTAAAACCTTCAGTGGATGCCTCATTCCAGAGGGAGCCTCACTACGAACAGCAAATTATTATGCTACATTCATGGAAACTTTGTAAATCAGCCCACAGGAAGACATGGGTGGCCAACCATTGGAGAGGTCACAAGAAAAGATCCTCAGGCAGCAAATAGATTTCTGACAATCCCCATTTCTGGACCCATATTGATAACTGCCTAAATCCATTTCTCTGGTTACTGTGGTTAAGTGCTTTGAAAGCCATTTGGGATTTTGAAAAGTGTGCCCAGTTGTTTGACCATAGATTGAAAAGCAGTTATCATTTCAATGGGAGAGATATGCTCATAGGGGAAAAGACAAAGAGGTCAGCAGAAGTGGAGTAAGTGCTCCCTCAGGCACAAACACAAGGCCATTCAAAAGGCCCCACAGAGAGACCAGATGAAATTGATTTTAGCTTTATTCCTGGTCAAATGCATGACTATGCTGGCGGGTGACCCAATGGTGGACCTGTCAGCTCAAATTAATAAGCCATTTGGAAGATATGGCCACATGTGAATGGCCAATCACACTATGATTATTGAACCACAATAATATTATTTTACACATCAAAACATCTAGAGGTCATGCAGTGCTCCCATTTTTGTGGGTGATGATCTTTTTGTCGGGGCAGGCCCCCATCTACTTAAGTAGTTTGCGATAAGTGCACTGTATGATCTCCACTGGCAAAACTCAACAGTAACACTGTAAAATATTTCTGGGGCACTGTCATTGGCTCAAATTACACAAAGACATAAAAGCTTTCGCTACCGGCCGCATGCATTTTGACAAAAGCACATTGGCACATATTATACCCCACTGATAATGGAGAGAGTGCTTTCAGCTAGAGAGAAACTGAAAAGCCCCCCAACACAGATCACCCATTATCATCCCCCTGGAAATGACAAGAGGGGTGAACATAGGGAGGTGGAACATACAGTGTATCAGCTGTGTGATAGTTTTGACACAAGCTGAGTTGACAGGTTTTGAATGGATATGTATTCATTTAGTCAGCTATTTAGTAATTCACAAGCAAAGAGGAAGCTATGTCATTTCATCCATTGCCTTGGATGTGATGGTAATGGTTTAATTAGAGTCTCAGCTCAAATTTTCACACAGTCTCTGCTCTAGTGCATCAGTGCACCTTAAGAGAGCTAGGAGACTGTTTGAATTCCATGTGCTGCAGAAACTATATTAACATGGCACACATACAATTTTGTCATGCAATTCTTCTTTCTAGCAGGAGTGGTAGTAGCGTCAAAAAAAAAAAAAGCCGTGACTTTGTTCATGGCTTGTATAGTGTATCTTTCTGAGAACATGCCTGATAACGTGAAGAGCATTCAATGACTAAAAGGTCTTCTGTTTATTTATAAATAAGTCATAGCTTAAGTTGTGACCAGTTCAAAAATTAAAGCGTTGGCTCACCCAAATTGCCAAAAACATTTTTTCAGTTTTCATTGGGGCTATTTATTTGGTAGAAACAACTGTTAACAGCAAGGTATGCGATTTATCCAGAGTTACAAGGACGTTGTGGCTGAATTTAGAATTTGTAAAAAAAAACAAAAAAAACAACTGACTTGTCAATGTTGTGAGCACAATAATTGGAATTCCATTCTCCACCATTGTATTGGGGCGGTAGCAGAAATCTTAGAGTCCGTTGTCTAAAAACCTGTTATCTGCATGGCTCAGTAGAGGTACGCGAGACAATATGTAATTTTGGTGAATCGAACCCTTAAGTGTGCATTGCAAACATTTGCAATTGTTTTATTTCCCAAACGTTTTACAGTCAATGTGGTGCCCTGTGGCAGCTCTGAGCTTATAGCACCGCACTAGTACATACGTGATTGATGTATGGTTTGTTTGCTATGCCGCTTTTAAGATCGTGCTAATCTGGTTCAGTTAAGAGCTGATTTTCAGGCCAAAAAACAAAAAATGGCCAAGTCCCTCCCCACTCAACTACCATGCTTATACACTACACTACAGTATATGAAGCAGGACAGGAGCATTGGTACGGAAAAAAGGGTTGTACCAACCATCGCTATGTTGCTTCAACACCACGGACCTCTGGGCTTTGCTGGCTGCCAAGCTGCAGTCACCCACAGAGCCGTGTGCTTATTTTCTCTGCCCTCTTCTTGACCATATGGAGCATAAGGGTCATAGGGACACGGTGTATCACAGATTTGTCTCTGTGTGTGAGAGTGTGCGTATTCACGCGTGTGCAAGTGTATATGTATTGCTTGTTTGCGAAATGAGCCAAATCTGCTCGCTAGTGTCTGTGGATTTGGCAGCAGGGTGCATTGATTTTGTCAGCATTTGCATTTTCCTGCCAGCCAAGAATACTTTTATTAGCTCTACCAATATAGATGCAGAAAACTGTTCATAGTCTTTTCACATTCTGCTGCTTTGGACCTAAGACAATGGCTGTGTTCTTTCTCGCAGTTTATGCAGGGATTCCTTTTTCCCATTAAATCTGAAACCAAGAATTTGCCAAGCCAGTAAAAGTTGTTTCTATTCATGTGAACGATGGATTATTCCATAGTGAAGTGTAAGGAAAACCCAAGATGATAAATGTAAATGCCAAAGGTCAAAGACACTTCATAGGTGCAATATGATGAAGTGTCTTTTACTCCACTGCCAGCTGATCCGTGGTCAGCTTGTCAGACCTGACATGGTGACATAGTAGCAACCTCTTATTTAATCACCATATTAATTCACCCATCACAAAGCCCTAATGACACCGCCACTGGCCGATTAATCTCCGAATTTGATTTAGCGAGTGTCCATTCATCATAACTGACTGTTTCAGTATGCAATCAATAGGGCCCTTTTAGCACTTTGGACACCTAGACCTCAAGAGGTACACAGTCATGGTGTGAAGAGTGTTGTGATAAAGTCAATGCTTGCCCAGGCCAAAGGGGAGAAGCATCAATCACCTAACAGTGCATACATCAGCAGCACTTTTTCCTCAGGTTCTCTTGAACAAGAGGCAAAGGGTACAGCACAGTACTCGTCGTCAACACTGTCATCAGCAGTGTCTATCACTTCATAAAATATGCCCTCACTGACTACAATGAAATCTTGAGTAGATATTTTACTTTGACTGTAGTGACATGTAGTGATACAGCCTCCTTGCAAGCGGCTCCCAATTTACTTGTGTTCAGTTGTTTGTATTCCTCTATCTTGAAAAAGCTGTGTTGCTAGTGCACCTTGCTTGCGCTTGGGCACACTCTTGCCCATACATACACACGCCATCAAGCCGCAGGGCGAAGGCAGCTCTGTTCACTCAAGGGGAAAGTGAACAGCTGTGCCTGTGACAGCTGGAGCAGTCATGACATCCCTTCACCAAATATCAGGGATGGCTTAGGACGCAATGGCATATCAGTCGAGAGGGGTCCATTTACAACGAGATGCAAGGCTTTAGCCTGCAACCAGGCCGAAGCGACAGAGCTCCGTATTTCCCACTTGCATTTATGGTGATAATGTGAGAAGTAATGAGTTTCTCCTTGGTCTTCGGCCCATATAATAGTCCCCCGTTTGTTTCAAAACAAGCCCAATGGAGCAAATTAGAAAATGTTATGCCTGTGAAAAATGAACTGAATACTAATATATATTTTCAGAGGTCCAGTTTCAATGATCCCTCATCAGATTCTCACCAGAATCTTGTTTCATTCACATTTTCCAATCATATCTAGAACAATGCTAGATTATTCACTGAAGAGAACAACATCTGCTAGCTGCTATAAGTAAAAAAATAAAAGCTGTACATTCAGGATTTAGTCTGTCTCACTAACCAACGTCGTGGCGTGTCAATCATTTCGCTTTACCCTGGAGATACATTAAGAATGCAAAATGCTTTCTCACATAAACACTTTTCCTAATCATCCCTGAGTTTGGGTTTTGTTTGAAATATTGAAAATGATGGATGTTTAAAATGTGTTAGAACCAGTCGTAATTGTGAAGGCAGCGTTAAAAAAAGAAATCAGTGTACTATGCAAATGAGCATAATCACCTTCAGCCCCTTTAGCACCAGACCGATTTTAATTACACCTTAATTTCAAGTATAAATACCCCCTATTCAGACGAGCTGCTGCAGTAAGCCCCAGCAGAATAGACTGAGTGGGAGGACTGTATAGGTAGAGATAATTACAACTCACTGTTATGGACTCCTGATTATATGAGGTGGTGGCCAACATACTGTCTCCAAATACCACTGAATGAACTGGGGTGATAGATTAAAGTATATCACAGCTATGACAGTGGTGTCCTGTAGACTGAGGAGTACTTCATACATGGCCAGGACAGTGTCAATATATCTTGAAGATTCAGCTTGGCCAGTACAATTTTGTGAGGTTAATGCAAGACAACCGAGACAGCAGTTTTGCCACTTTACACAGCCAAGGGGTATGGGACTCCAGATTATATAAAATCAGAGTTAAGTTACACTTAGGGTACCAACTGGTTACGTGGTACAGTAAGAAGGAGCATGGTGGAGCTGGATTTTCCCCCTTCATATGTTTTGAAAACTGTTCAGTAAGTGGAATTTAGTTGAGGCTGGTTTATGTGTAAAACAGGCCTCTAAAGGTTTTTCCTGAGTGAGGTTATTTAAAAACCAAAGCCTTATGGTAGTGTTCGTGGGTACATTTGTGTTTCCCATTAAGTGCGATTTGTCTACCAACATTTTCCAGGTTTTAATTAACTTGATAACATTAAGCAGTTTTACAGATGCAACCACATGTTTGCTTTTTCCTTTTGATGTAATCCATGGAAATTACAGACAAATATATATATGTATGGTTAAGTTAATATCCTATACCCCAGAACTTAAAGATATATATACAGTGCTACTGAAAACAGCAAAGCCGCAGTCCATCTTGAGGAAGCATTAAAGTTTAATGGCTATAAATAGAGGCTTTTCTCCTACCGGGATTGAAGATTGAGCATTGTTGAAAACACCGGAGGAGCATATGCTTAGGCACAGCTTGTTGCGGCCTCAGATGTTCCTTAACAGTTGATTTCCTCAAGATGCATTTCCTTTTTCACCATGTTATTGTGCTAATTATTTTTCGTCAGGTTCCACATGGGTGGCTCATGGCTCGGACAGCCTAGTTTTTTTCTTACCCCAGAAGCAGCCAGCGCAAGGGCTGCTGAATATCAGCCCAGCTGTGTGACACATTGGTTCCTCAACACTATTTTCTGTTTTGATATGCTTACGATTGGTGATGGAGAATTTTCTTGATCTTCGCTTTTGCAGCCAAATAAGATTTGGGCAGAGCAAGTTTCCTGCAGAGTTGCTCTCGGTGTTGATATTCAGGTAAATTCATATATCAAAAATGTATTAAAAATAAATCAAATCATTGTTCATATTGCCTGTTTAGGGCGATTTATATTCTACAGTATGTACCCCACCTCCCACCACGCTGGAAGGCTCGGAAAATGGGAACCATGTACTTTCATTATACACAAAGTGCACGGTGATGCCACTAGTGATTGCTGTCGACAACAGCGTACACAGACATGAGAGAGAACAGCTATGCAGTCAAAAAGAAGCGTTGTATTGCTTGTCACACGGATTTTTCCGGCCATACATTTTTCACATTTCCCACAAAGACTCAAACTTCAAACAAGTGGAACCTTTGCTGTCTGGCATGATGTGAAATGGGTCTGTACTTTGTGGGCACACCTGTATACCAAAGTCAGAACCTGAACAGTTTTTAATTTGGGAGAAACTACTGCGGTTTGACCTGACTGTAAAGTCTCCTGACTTCAGCATACCAGATATGATCTTGTCTGAAATGCCAACACGGAAATTCAGACTAAATTTGTCACTCTGTGATATTTCTGATCAGTTCTTTCTTGCTCTTACAAGCAAGATGATAAAGAAAAAAAAAAAAAAAACAGCCCTGTGGGGAATGTAAAAAACAAAAAAATGTACAAATAAAGAAATAAATAAATAAATGAGCCAATGCATATTTAACGTTCTTTTAGGAAAAAGGAAAGTGCTGGCTGTTCTATAATTTCAGACTTGCCTACTGAGGTCAGGGGTTCTATGCTTGAATGCCCACATTTGCATCTTTGACTCTCTGGCCCAGTGAGGAAGAATGAGCTGTTGCAGCTCCTGTGATGTGCAAAAGTGAGAATGTACAACAGCATTCGCTGAACTACATGCGCTCCACTGATCTCAGCGTGAAACTATTTCACCACAGCAGGGTATGCCTTCTCTCACAAAAACTATACAAATGCAAAACCACATGAAAATGGGGCCAAGCTTTTATGGGAGCACATGAATAACTGCATCGAGACACAGTAAGCAACATAGTCATGCAGAAATGTTCTGCCTAATTCTATTTACATTTCTTTTTGACTAAACAGCACATGGTCATCATTACATATATTTCTTTGTGTAGCTGGTAGCTGCACTGGTCTCCTTATCGCCACTGTTTTCCATTCCCCAATTATTATGCAAGATCACAACAGCAGCAGCAACCAAAGGCATTTGCAGTGGCTGGGCTATATGACCCTTGTTTGTCATTCCCAAGCTACTACGCTCTCAATCCAAACAGGCAAGGTGAAATCTGCATCCATTTCTCATATTTACATATGAACTAATGATTCCCCTGTGGGCTGACTGTGGCCTTCCAAACTCTACGTGGTGCAACCGAGGATGATGTATAGTACTAGTGGGCAACTGAAGCTGGTGACTAAGCCAGTAAGATACATGGTTTCACAGCCTAATTGCAGCTCCCAGCTGAATAGGCCATAAGCCAACAGAGACCTACTGACCTTGGTGAAAGTAAAAGAAAAAAAAAAAGGGCCCTATGATGACCCATTTTGTCACTGCAAAATCTTTGCGAGACATTAAACAACTCTGAAATGCTACTGTGAATGGCCCTATTCGGTTACTACATGGACAAGGATGTCAGGAAAGCTGCTTGTATAGTACATTGAGAAAGAAGTGAACATCTGTCACATACCCCTGGGAGAGTGGTGTGAAGTTATACAGTAAGTAGTGCTTTACTCATGTTTGTAGGCCTATATGGCAGTATTTATAAGGAAAGGGGGATTGAACTGCATCACACTGCCAGTTATTTCCGTGGCATAGGCCTCTGTACCAACTGTATAGTTCCAGGATGCAACATTAAACAAACCACGTCTGTTTGCATAACTTATTAACCAATACTGGTACAAACTGTCGTGTCCAACTAGATTAGCCGCACCTGCAGGAAATCTGCTCTGGTGGTGGTATGCTACACAAAGATATTGATGAAAAATAACACGCCATCTTTTAAAAGAGGCAGATGCTGCCCTCTTTGTTCTCTATCACCCGTCTTCCTACCCCGTCGAAGCCAACAGCTGTTCTTTTGCTGTGCACTTGAACAGCCAAGTAAAGGCAGCGAACAGATAATTGAAAATGTCTATCTCATTAATTATCACAGTGAAAGTTGAAGAAGCAGCTTTCATTGGGAAATAAATGGCTCATTCTGTTACAGACCTGCTGCTTACAAAGCAGAATCATACTCCATGGTAAAACCTTTTGCCAATACTTACAGTGATCACAAAACCTTAAAGCTGCATTCAAAATGTTTTTATTGACAATGGATCAAATAACTATGCAGAATGTAAAAGGGGTTACTCGTAGTGACAAACCCACAGAGAATAATCCCAGACACTGCAGTTCCTCCCAGCTCTATCAAGCTTTAAGCTAGTTGCTTTGATTTTACAGCCTGCAACTTCACGGTTGTGGTTCCCTCTTACCGTACGCTACCTGCCCCGAAACAAAAGTCAGACAGAAATAGGTTAGCAACTAGCTAGTGAACAAAGTGTTTACAGCATAAGAGATATTTTCCTCAGGAGTTGGTGGAAACCCAAGCGGAGCTAAAAAGGAGAGCGAATATTTGGACCAGAAATATGACTCTAAATGAATGCTAATGTTGTTCTGTATCTACTGGATAACTCTTTGCTAAGGAGTTTGCCATAACTTAAAAAGGTGATAATTTGTCAGTATAGCAGGTTTTACTGAAGTTTGGGGTGACAATACAAGAAATTATAGTGAACAGATTGCTACTGTCATAGAGCTCCCACAGGTAGACAAATATTCAAGGCATTGGCATTCGTGCTGCAAGGCAATGATGCTGTCCATTGAGCCACAATGCCATTCTCACTGTACATTATGTTGTAATTTGCCTTATTGGCATCAAGGATAGAACACAAATAAACAGAAGCCAGTGTTCCTGTTGTAGTTTAGCCACAATATATGAGAGCATATGACATCATTGAACAACTTCACTTAAAAGATAAAAATAAAAGATCTCAGAAACTTGCAACATTGCAGATAGTAAATATGTTATCTTTACATTGCTACTCGCTGCTGTCAAAACTATAAGATAGTTTTTCAACAACTCACACCTACAGTACGAAGCCACTCCTCACAAGAGAGTAAGATTTTATAGAAATTCTGTGAAGTGCTGCAGATTATATACTCTTGCATGGCAGATTTACGCCACTCACCCTGGTCCATTTGGAGGAGGTGCCAGCCAGTGTTGTACCTGTAACACATACTTCAGCTCCTAATTGATTTTACAAGGCAGCTTAGGCTCTAATTGCTGATTTGCCTGGGGAGATTCTTGATCCAAATGGCTTAGCAACTTCTTTTGTGGTGTGCTGTTAGGAGATTTTCATTCATGGGAGAGTAGATAGGACGGGGAATGAATGAATTTATCAAGAAACAAGTTGTGTACTGCATTTTGAGTAAAGGCAGATATGGGCACACGGACATGCGTTAACAGATTCATTCCATGGAGCTCGCACTCATTCCATATCCCGTTGAAAGTTATCTTTTTTGGAGTGGCACAGCAAATATTGTCACATTTGGAGCTTGTCGATGCTGATAACCAGTTACATTATTTCTGACTGTAAAATCAGGTGAGTAAGAAATCATTGTAGTGTGGTAAATAAATGCAAAATTGCTTTCAAAGTGTTTAAGGATTATAACTTAGCAAATTATTCAAGACAGATCTTGTACTTGGTAAAAGTGAGAAAGAAATTAATTGGATGTCTTTTAGAATAAACTACAGTATTTTAACAAGTTTGATGCAAAATCCCAGGCAGATGAATAATTGGATAACAATATCAAAATGATCTAAATGACACAACACAGCGCGCTTTGAATTCTAAAAAGTAATTGATTTATTATAATAAGTAGTGCTGTGCAAAACAATAAAAACTACATCCCCATGTGCGCTCACATCCTGTCATCTGTATTCCTTTTGATTTTGAATGACGCTTCAATTCAAAACAAATCAATAAATTGCCATAATGGTCATCAGCACAGAGATGGTGAATGCATCAATCAGCATTAATCAGAGCAGCAGGATATCGCATTCAAATTCACATTATTGAATGGCCATTAAGCTATTGCAGTTTAATACCACTGTGTTGAAGGAATCACATGTTGCTACAGTTAGTCATCTTGCTGTAAACACTGTAGCTGCGCCGTAGACAATGGCTGTAATAATACTGACTTTGTGAACCGATACATTTGCCATTTTCCCTTTTATACTCCAGTGGGCTTTGTATAAAGGTCCAGAATTTTCTGCATCACTGGAATGTAAAGCTTATTTCAGTTTAAGATTTAGAAAATGTAATGGTGAAAAAGCCAATGTACTATTCATTCTGTTGAGCAGCCTTTCCAGTAATGCGTCATTACACTTTCAGGTAAAACTATGCATTAAATTATTTGAATTAGTTCTTCACATTGTAATGCTACAGGAATTTGCTTGAAGTTTCCTATGAGCAGCATGTAAAAGGAAATCTTGAGATTTTGGAAAACAGTGGTAAAACACAAAGGTTGGAGGGTATCCAGTATTGTTTACAATGAATATTTAAACACAATATTTTTATATTAACAATGGATCAAGTGACTATGTGTAATGGAAAAAGGGTCACTTGTAGTGACGAACCCAGAGAGAATTATTACCCAACTCGGCAGCTCCCCTCAGTTGTATGGAGCGTTTCAGCATTTTTCAGCTCCATTTTTTGGTTTTACGGCTAGAAAATCTACTGTTTTGGTTCACTCTCACAACTCTCAATCAGTAGCAGCAGGCAGCTGTTTTCAGCTTCTTAAGGTAAAAGTATATCAATGTTGTATTTATTGGTTTTTTGATTGTTTTGCTGTCCCAGAGGGGCAAAAGAAAAACAAAAACAAAAAAACACATACCTACATACAAAGTAAAACATGAAAAAAAAAATACTTGTACATATTTTATCTCCTGTTAACATGGGTCAAACGTAGTGGTGCCCTGATGCAAGGTGATTTCGTCGTGGTTGCACATAGAAATAGTTTTGCTCCGTTAGTTCTGATTTGTTGCACTGATGCACCGTTCTCTTCATGTGCATTTTATTAGCAATTGTTCTCATGCAGCCATTTTTATGCACACCATCAGCTCAGGCTCAGAATGAATTAAATTAAATTTTCACTGTCATCACCTCTTTTTGCAGTTGGTTATAGTAAATGCACTTTTTGGAAAATATTTTTTTTCTTTTACAAGATAGTGACAGAAAATATTTTATCTCAGTAAGATCATATGGTAATGGTACATTACAACCCATTGGCTCATTTAAGCAAAATATTAAACTGAAGGTCATTTTAATTTGCTCAATGTTGTCCCTGAGACTGATGGCTTGCCTTTTAAAAATGAGTATAGTGAGATTGAATAAATGTCTATTTAAAATGCATCAATTTATCCTCAACCGAGGGTGTACATTCCTACCGTATAACTAAGATATCTGGTAGAATTTGAAAAGGTGTACATTATCATATTAATATGATACAGATGCAATAATGTGCCACTGAGAATGTAAACAATCTAACATTTATTCAACACATCACAGGATCAGAAAACCATGAATTAAATTTTTTAAGCACAACGGTCCATCATTAAATCTCCTAGGTGCAGCCCGCCTCTGATTATTTCACACATTCTATGTTGTTTTGGCCTTCATTTTCAAATCTGCTCTTCAAACACCTGAGAACTAAACAGTATGGGAATATGGCGGGAGTAATCTGACAGAATATATGCAGTTTCTTAGGACTAGCCAGGCAGAAAATAGATTGGGGGTTGTGATTTGGGGAGTGGGAGTGGCATGGTTTACAGAGAAGTAATGTGTCATTCACAGTGCTGAGACTGCTGCCTCTGCAACCAAGGCTGAGGCATGACCCACAGCCTCTTTCATGTGATAAAGCCTGAACATTTTTACCTTTCACCTTCAGCTGCTTTAAATGTGCTTACGGAAAAGCATGAAGAAAAGCACACTTGATGGGAAAAGCGATCCATTTAGACACCTTTTTCTCATCATTCATTTTGTCTGTAGTGCTGTGGATGTAAGCGCAGTCTTTCTCTATACGCCTTGACAGAAGTGAAAGGTAATTTTTGAAACATATGGATGGCTGGGCCCTCTCTTAACCCTCTCACTAATGATGCTTGGCTATTACAGAAGGGCACGGGAAGGACACTTCCTATTAACTGATATATATCCCATCAGAGATCCATGACTTCTCCTACACTTGTTGGCTGAAGAGAAGCTGTTAGAGATTTAGAGTGAAGTGAGAATAAGAAATAAATAAGAAATTCAGACACACATGACCTTATTCATGCTAAAAGGTATTCCTCAAAACAAAAAAGGGACCCATGACCCACATGCTGCAAATATAAAGAAGACTTCAATTACATGATAAAATCTTGTGTCCTTTTTACCCCTGAAATCCTGCTTTTCAGTACAGTTTTCTGATGACTGCCTCAGTCTCACCAACATGCTGGCCAAACAAAAAAAAAAATATATATATATATATATTTTTTTATCATTAACAGCTTGGATGGTTTGACCTGTTTTCACATCATATTGGTATCCATAGATTTTAAGATGAATACAGCGCTGATTCATGTTTAAAAAGAAAACTCAACACATTCCTCCTACATTTCAAACATGCTGAAGAATTGTATTTCACTTCAAGTTGTTACCAACAAAGTCAGGCAACCACTGATGGACTAAGAACATTTTAAAGGGTTGCGCTTTGAGGTTGATGATACTCTGGGCTTGCACAGAAAATTACAACAATTGCTTAATCTTTGCTACATCAAAGCCTTTCCATTGGCAGCAGATTCAATTTAACTCTAGACGACCCACTTCAACTCTATTAACTTTCTTTGCTGAATGGGATCAGGGAAGATGCCTCCCCATAATGCCAGCTCGCTTAGGGCAATTTTTCAGCTTGGAAGCTGCAGCCCTCTCTGATGTTAATGGACCCAACAGTTACCCTCCCCAGTACATGCAAAACATGCGTACATCCCCCAGGTACATCGCAGTGTGACCCAGCCAACTGGAGCTTTTGCTCATGTGGTCTTGTGGCTATGGGCAAAATTGATGCTGCTACACAATGAACTAAAAGCTTTGGCGGACAGCAAGAGTCCCCAACACAATAGCTGTAGCCTGTCCAGAAGCAGTAGTTAAAAATAGCTTCATTCCTTCAGCTATATGCAGCACTTACACAATTCAGCTAAAATGGCCTTTTGCTAAATAGACCTCAGAATCAGCAACAGCTACTTAGAAGACCGTTAAATATTTGCATTAGACAATTTTTAAAATGTCAAGCGGATATGACATTTGCAACAGCTCAACTGTAAATACATCTCTAACAAAGTTTATTATTAGACCATATTTAGTGTGCAATCAAGTGCCTTGACACAAACTTGCTGTGCTGTTGATTTTGTCTTCAGGCAGTGTACAGTACAGATAGTGTATACCAGAGGTCCAGCTGAATGGGTGAAACTACGGAAAATGAATGCCAGCAAGAACATCTGTTCAGTCCTTCCTATTGAAACATTTTAGTCCACCAATCCCTATGGACCACCCCAACACATTTTCCAACTGGCACACAGCACACATCTTTGATTTGTCCATAACACCAGAGCAGTTCTCACATCCATCTCTCCCAGTTGCTAATTGAGACAGGAGAAAGGCTTCAGCCATTCCATTCTTTCCCAAAACGACTATAGGACGCTGGAGACCAGATGGTCTGTCTGCGAATGTCACTGGTGGCCAGTTGTTACATTTGACAATGTGGGCTGATCTGGCAAGTATCAGTACAATTTTGCTGCCTTCAAGAAAGAGCAACTGGGAAAATAGCACTTGGATTGATTTCATCCCTCATACGGCGCACAGCAAATATTTTTGACAAAAGACATATGGTGGAGAGAAGTGCACAGCAGCAGGCTGCCCAGCCTTAAGCCTGAGCCATTTTCATTCGATGATTTCAGGCAACATGCACATCTAGACAAGCAATGTATGCAATGTTTGCATGCAGGCAGGCAGGTACACACACGGCTTTGGCTCAAGCACAGACACAGAGGCAAGTGATACATTTCTGCACAGCCACAAATATTCCTCCCTTACAGGATTCTCCCTAGACCCTATCTTTTTCCCCCAAAGCATCATAATGTTTGCAAATATAATTCAACACATTGCGCCATGCTGCTGTTGTTAAATCATGTTCATCAGCCTACATGAAGTCAAACTATTTGTCTCCAGACCACAACACCGAATGCCAGATGTTGGCTTTAACATGCCAGGAAGGAAATAGCAGTGCGGCCTCGAAACTCCACCTCAGTCACCCGGTCTTCAGCTGAACCAATCTTTGAGAAATAGAGTCTTTCACCTTCAGTCTATTTGGAAATGGGGGAACCAACCTGACGTTCAAAGTTGCTTGCTGAAGCAGAGTCCCTGTCTGGGCTTTGGCAGCTGGACTGATAGCCAGCCCTGTGGAATGGCAGCTGTTGAAGGGTTTTTTAAATTGCACCTAGGTTGATGGGTGGCTGTCAGGAGGGCAATGGACAGAATTTGGAGGGCACGGGTGGGGGGG
>CM022475.1:8996562-9018922 GCA_011952105.1 Coreoperca whiteheadi | reverse complement strand
GGGGGGGGGGGGGGCTGAGACCCTGACACCAAGGTGTACAGAAAAAGAAATGTCTCCAATCCTGAAATAATGTAAGTATATAAACTGAAGTCAGTGTAAAAGTGGGGTGGGGCATTGGTAAGGTGAAGGGGGAGTGGGGTGACATTAGTGTTGGAATAAATGGAGCACTAAGACTTGTCATCTTCAGGGTTATTTAGGTAGGCAGTACAGGTTTGATATTCCCAGACGATGTTTACATCCAGCAGGGTAATATCACTTTTTTTCCCTGTTGGATCGCTTGTCACAGATACAAATGGAATTGTCGACAGTGCTTTCATTCTCTCTTTCATAGCGCCCATCAAATCTTACCATTCTATTAATTACAATAGCTAAGACATGTTTCCACTGGCTTTTGAATGAAATCATTGTGAATGCACAATAGTACTTGAAATTAAGCAAAGTGGAGGTACTGCGTTTTGCCATTTACAGTGCAGTAGAACAGTGTGGGTGTCATATAATGTGACTCTTTCAGCCTCACTGGCTAATCTTGCCTTGCTGTGGTTGTGCTGCGCAACAGATGGTGCTTTAAGAAGGTCATCATGTCTATTCCCCCCAGTTGTTACACATGCTAGTTTCATTATTTGGGGATATTTATGGCATAATCCAGAACCTGTCAAGCAGAATAGATACACAGCTTGGTAAATCTATTAGACTGTGGAGTGTTTAAGAATGAAATGTACTGAGTGTACACTGAGCAGCAAATTATTTTAATAAACTATCCAATTAGTACTGTTAAGTGTAATATCTGAGCATACAGTAAAATGACAAGCAGTAATGTCTGCCATCCTAACATTTTTCATGCTGTACTATAAAGTAAACAGGCTTGGGCGCCATTAAATGTGACTGTCTATTTTAGGAAAGGAACCTGGAGCTATTCTCAGTTTCTCACAGTCTCAGGAATTTTCAGTTGGGATATATGTTCTGCATCTCCACATACTCTTACAGTGTTCAGCATAAAACCCCCAGATTCATTTCCTTCTGTTTGTATCGCCAACCAAATGGACCTGTGAGGTTCTGATCATACCAGAGTGGCTACATTCATAGCCATTTATTAGCCATAAATCTACGAAGGGTGGTAAGACCTCTGACAGTTGGCTCTCTTATTGCCTGCTGATTGCTGAAGTGTACCTATTAATCATTTTCTGTATTCCCCACCGGTCAGGAAACCTTTTTAGTTGAGGAATGGATCAGATACAATGGGGCTACCAATTTCCTCGTTCCTAACTCTCCATTGTGTTTTGCCCTCTCTCATTTGCTCCCTCTGAAATTATGCTTACATTACATTCCTCTAATGCAAAGATATAACTGAAGCTGAGCATCAACTTGGATTGGAAATTGATTTTTTTAAACAAAGTATATCAGATTTGCAAAATGTCAGGTTTCCCACATAACAAGCTGACATGTATATCAATATTAAGTTCATGGTAATTACAACAACGGTTCAAAGGCAATTATATTTTGTAAAAGTGTAAAAAATGTGTCATATCCTAGCAAATGTCTATGCTTTCATTGCATTCACTGAATACAGGGATATATGGGTGCTAACCCATAGGCCTGTGCCTAGAACAGCTCTGTGATTATACGCTGGTGAAATGACAGCATACTGTACATCAAACTGTAGCCATTTAGTCTCAGTAACTCCATGATATAGCTTGCATATAAACTGGGAATAAATTCCCCTTCAGCATTTTGACAGCAGCTATTCAGATACTTAGCCCTTACACTCTGCTGTTATATTCCTCTGCCAGAATCAATTGCGCTGGCAACCATTGCCAAGCCTGAATTTTATCTCCCAGCCTGAAAAAAAGGGTAAAGGAACAGAGCATGGAGATATGCTGTTTATCAGTCACACGACTAATTCTGTCTCCCATCTCTCTCCATTCCCCTTTTGAAAGTGAACTTGGTATTAATCAACAAGACCTTGAGCGCCTTATACACACAATCAGCAGTGATGTGGCCCTTTTCCCGGTCAATCTCTGACCTTTTGAGTGCCGCCCAAATTTTAATTAGTACTAAACCAAAAATCTGCTCAGTGTCCCCCCCCCCCCCTAACTCCCATTTACACTTTGTTCTCACAACTCCTTTTTTGTTCCCCAATGAAATCCATGGGAGATAGACCACATTCAGGCAGTGACTGAGTATCAGTGGTGATGAAGGGGTGTTTGTAACGGGTTGGAAAATTACAAGGGCTTAAGTGTCAGACACACATGCTTGCCAAATGTAATCAGCGGGTAATAAATGTTTGCCCTTTACACAATAAAAAGCAATGGCAGTACTGAATGTGTGCTCAGCTCAGGGGAGCAGATCACTGCGTTGCTGTAGCTGTGATTAAAATGATTTCCCAACAACAAAACGTACTGCTATCTTGCTATGCCTCTTGAACTCTTTCCCACAAATGACATCAACATCGTATAGCAGCTTTTATGAAGGTATGAATAAACTGTAACCAAATGGTTTTTTTTGTCATTGTCCTGCAGCTCTTGAACTATTGGGAAGGTTGCTTGAGTGCTGAAAGGTAAGCTTTTGCAATCAAATCTGTTGCAAGAATCGTTGTATGGTCAACAACAAAGATGGGTCATGGCATTTTAAGCTGGGTTTCCATTTCTGCTCAGTCTGTGTTAATGCTGGTTGCAGCAGAAAGGAGCCTCAGAGGGTAGAGAGTGACAGCCCCTTGCTCTTTTCTCCCCACTGTTTAATTAGCATGGTCTGAGAGACTGGGGTGCCGCTTTAGCAATCACGAATCCTGCCCAGCCAATAAGAACTTGTGTTCAACCACGTCTGACAGAGATAAATGGCATGCCGCAACATCTCAGCCTCGCCCATCATCTCTGTTACCCATGCAATAGTTCATTGTGGGAAGACTAGAGGAGTGTTTCAAATCTAAGTGGGCATGTGGGTCATTCGATATCAACATAAATCTAAGTGGGTCTTTTCAGTGTGTTTGTGTGTATAGATTGTTTGCAAAGTGAACCAGATCTGCTTGTATTGTATGCATGGTTGTGTGTTTGCTGAGCATACCACAAAGTTGGTCTGCTTTAGACAAGAGTGCCTCATGTTTTCTAATTGGGATGCTATTCATTTGTTCTGTTTCACCAAGCCGAGAGTCTAGGGCTTTGTTTGGTCAATGGGTGGGACATTTTATGATGGTTTTAGGTAGCGGATGTGAGCCAATCACAAAAGATGTATTACATTCTGCGAGTTGATCAAAGAAAGCATTTTGGAGCGAAAGATTTGATTAAAAGAGAGCATATTTTGAGTAAATGTGTCCATCTTTGAAACAAGGGACGTTATTCATCCATGTAAAAGACAAGATTAACAGAACGCTTCCACTGAACACATTATATGCAACATCCTGCATTACCTAGTCTTTGGAGCCAGATGATACATCTTGTCCACGTACTGGCTGATTTGTCCGGAACCATCAGGTTATGTGGGCAGAGATTCAACACAGATGTTTTTTTTCTATACAGGAGACCTTCAGTATATGTAAATGAACAAAACCACTTCGATAATTATACCCAGTGATGTTGAAGGTACCGTGTGTAAAAGGGACTTCACAAGAGATAGAATTTTCTGGTAAACAATGATGAGCATGTGATCTTGGTCTTCACCCTGTCTTGTCTGGTAGTATTAGTATAAAATTTCATATGCCACCCTTTGCTTTAAAGCGATCACTATATTTCTAGGTTGGTCTCTCATTCCTAAAATTACAAGTTAGGGCTGCTAACAACAAGTTTAAGATTGCAGATTTGGATGTTTTCCTATTTCAATGCAGCACAGATGACACTGAAATAGAAAAACATCTTACAAACTTAAATCACACAGTAGGGTTGCAACAGAAATCATCACCTGACAATCACAAATGAATAAAAACTATTTTTAGACATTTAGTGCTGTGAATAGTCACTGGTGAGCTTCCCATGTTGAACGCAACTACAAGATAGTGCTGGGTCCACAAAAAACTGTACTAATCGGGCTGAACCTAATCACAGTCTCCAGTCCAAAAAAGGGAAATTTAAGCCTGAGAAGAGTTTTTATTTTCATAGTGCAGTTTTAAAGAATTGCTTCTGGTTTAATAGATGTTGAAATTAAAATCAATTTCCTTTGGGCGCAGTTTGACTCGCACCTGCGACCCTTTGCTGCATGTCATACCCTCTCTGTCTCCCATTTCCAGTCTTCATCTATCTACTAAAAGGTAAAAAAAATATATATACTTAAAAAAACACAAACAAATTCATTTCCTTTAGCTGATTAACATGCAAGCGGTTCCAGATAAACCGTAAGATGTGGATCATTTCCATCTTTTTTCTGTATTAACATGTTGAAATTTGTGACAGTGTTCTTGCTACATGAACCAACTCATGTTTGGAAAATTCCTGTCAGAAAGGAATGGATTACCTATACCTGTTTATTTCATTCCGACATAGAAGCCTGTTTAAGTTGTTCTTCACAACAACACATGAACTTCACACTAATAATAATGCCACACATTTAAGTTGTTTTAAAGCCATCAGAATCTCAAACTAAAGAATTATTCAACCCTTTTATGAAATGCTAAAAGTAGTGTGTCTTTTTTAATAAAGAACTGTTTCCATATACTGACTGGTTCTTATGAGTAGCATACATTTCATTTATGGGGTGGTTTCAACAGTAATTGCTGCAGCCTTTTCCCCTGTCTCCTGTTTCAGTGGATCATAGTAAGGGAACAGTTTGTAGCAGTGGGGGCATAATTAGTGATAGGCCTTGGACATGTCATACTCTGTTAGTCAACCTCGTTTTAATTCCTTTGTCTCCCTCTCTGCTCCTAGCATTTATTCAGGCTGTGTGTATGTAAGTGTGTATCTTTGCTCGGGCATTACTGTGTGTGTGCATACTTAATGTATCTAGGAACATTTCATTTGACCCTATTATGGTAGTAGAAGGATATTTTATCAGTTTGCGCTTACATGCTCATGTTTGTCTTTTGTGTCTGTCTGTAGTAAGATACCTGTGTGAGTGCCACTTTGATTTCCTGTAGAACAAAAGAAAAACAAATCATCCAGTTTGGCTTTGTCTCATGCTAGAAAGCCTTCGATATTCAGCTGGCTCGTGAGACTCATTTTGGCTTTAATTAGAGGAAACCTTTTTGGGCTTTCCTTTTTAAGCCGTTTCCTCTAGCAACAAAATGCATAAAAAAGGTTTTGTATGATGCCAAAAGGTAGACTGGTGATTACTGTCAAAGGACGCTTTTTAGCATGATGAGTGTGTGTCTGTCTGTGTGTGGAGTTTGCAGCGGGGTTTCTCAACCAAGGCTGTTGATGTGAGGGCGGATGAAAGCTGCTTTGAGGATACAGTATACGGCTAGGAGGAAAAGCTCCCCCCCCCCCCCACCACCTTCCTTTGCTTTTCTCCAATTTTCCCTCTCTCCTTCATCTCCCTCCTTTCTACCCGCTCTCATTCTTCTGCCACTCTTCCCTTGCTATCTCCTCTTGACTGCCTCTCCCCTCCCTCTGTTGTTTCCCTTTCCAATTTTCCTATACATCCAGCCCACTCATTTCACTGGAGCGTCTGTCCCTGCCATAGCTGTCTTCATGCCTTAGCTCATCTGTATCTGCTGTTCTCTCTGTGCGCCCTCTTTTACTTTTCTCTGTTCACTCCTGAACCTCTGTTTTCCCCATGTGGGGCTGGCAGTAGTGAAGGACACTGCCCATTTGAGGGGGGATGATTTTCCCCCTTGCTAGCAAAATGACCAAAATCCATTCCTCCTTGTTAGCATGCTCAAAAGATGCTCTGTGCTTTGTCGAGTGGCGCTTCATATTGCCGCTTTTGATAATCACCACAGTCTCTGAACATATGAGACAAACTGGATTTGAACTGCCTGTGGGAAGATTGAACACGTAAGAGTGTCCATTATTGATTAAAAGCTCTGTTTTCGGGGTCTACTTTTCTTTTTAAAAGAGCACACCATGTGAAATTATTTCTGCGGCAGCAGCATGACAGAGGCAGGGTGATAACAGAGCTTGGAGCTTTAATTCCTTTAAAACTTTTTTTTCTTGTAGTTCTCACTTGTTATTTTTCAAATAAAACAAATCTTTGTGCTGCAAATTGAGCATTTACTTGACAATATAATGTAAGAGTTTAGTAAATGCCCCTAAAAATCTGTTCAAGGAGCAAGAAAGCCCATTGTCCTCCACCATGGGGGCGGAGTGCTCCTATTGATTACTAATCGCCTACTGCCCACAGCATGATGATTAGTCTAAGAAACATTCCCAGAAATCAGAGATTACAAAGGCATGAATTATTATATACTTGTGTGTGTGTGTGTGTGCATGTATATATATTATATATACACACACGCACACACACTTAACTATAGTTAGTGTAGTGTTGTTGCTTTAAATCCATAACTGATTTCAAGATTTACATTTATAAATTAGAAGCATGGGGTTCAGGTGTGTGCCCAGAACCATTTTAGGGAATATTCCTTAAGCTACAGCACATGGCACGTCTGCAGATACCAACTCTTATGCTTCTGTTCTTCCATCACGCTATATTAGCTTTACAAAGAAAAGAAAAAAATGAGCAGCGTGTTTGGAAGTGAACCTTGAACTTTAAGTAAAGTCAGAGTAGAATGGCCAGGTTTCCACAGCTCTGCTTGATTGGATTATTCCTCAGGTAGCCTCCTGAGCAGACCCTGCAGTATGTATAACTTCTATCTAAGAATACGTTGCTGGGGTAATTACTTTAGAAAAAGCAGAGCAGAAAATTATTCAGTTCATATAAACCTGGTAGAAAAATACAATTTCACAAGCTAGGTATGTAATTTTCTAAATGGGTACTCTTACAGGCCTTGCACTGTAGCAGGTGTGCAAATTATATTATCATATCAGTGTTTATAGTACCTTGTGCATATTTCATATATCAGAAAATGTGTTATTGTTCAGTATAAACATAAATGCCATACAATAAAGATTGCATCAGGGTTGTGTTGTTATTACTCTAGACCTTTGTCCTTTCCATTACCCCTCATCAGAAGACAGACTTTGACTATGGCTTATTCAGATTTCAGATACACATCAAAGTCCACTGGTTGCACAAAGGTTTCTTGTTCTTGGATATCTTAAGGAGGAATAATGTTCTATGTATTCGGGGTAAATTAGGAGTGCTTTCAAACTAACAAATATGGCTGACTGAGATAAAGCTCCATGCTGCCTAGCTCTCTTCTCGCCAGCAAAAACATATTTCTGGTGGAAGAATTGAACAGTTACAAAAGACATTTTAAATTCATTATTTAGTGAAGAAATGGTAGACAAAAGTATGCCTTTTCATGAGGTTACTGTGGTCTCTAAAAATAATTTTCGATTCCGTCTCAACAAATGACAAATGTTTTCCTCTTTTGTGTTAGTTGTCAGCAGGTGTGGTTGATTTTTAACAGTGAAACAGCACAAAGCAATTGTTCTGATTTGTGATTGCATATGGGAGGGTTGGCTGACTTTTTAAGCTTGAAAGGTGCAGTTTATATTTATACAACTGTCTAACTCATATTAGACTAGTCTAAGAGCAAAATGAAGGCTGATACACCTTTGTGCAACCAGTGCCTCGTCTTTCCTCAGTTACTTTCAAATGACTTAAAACTTAAATCAATAATCATCCAATAATTCAGTGTTCTTTAGGGATTTCTCCTCAGATACATACAGTATACTTTAAATGTGCTGCATGTTATCCTGCATTCATGGTAAAGGTTGCATTTCTCCCAGGAGCCAATCATTGCTCATACCTCTAACATTATTTGTTTGGTTGTAATTCACTGTCTACTGTTTGAAGAGCCTAGGCAGCTTGTTTGCTATTGATTTTATATATATTTTACTCTGTGCAAATCAGAGCAAATGTTTCCAAGTGCATGCATGAATCAATGCTTCCCTGCAGCATGCGCTGGCGACTGCATGCAGCTCAATACCTCTAATTTATGTTTTAATTACGATGATCTACTAAGTGTTGGGAGCTTGGCCCTGCTCTCACAATCAGCATCAACAAGCTCAGCAGCATGCATTGTATTGTACTTGAATTTTACTGTCTACATAGGCTGACAGTGGTTTTGACTGCATTCATCAAATTGTCTCAATTGAGAGTCTCAACTACGCTGATTTGTAGTTATGATGGTGGAAAATGCACTTGCACATTTTACTGAGATGGTTAAAGTTGAATACTGAAGGGACATGTACACAATTGGAAATTGGTAAAAACGATCTTCAAAGCATTTCAGTTATTTTCATATTTACAGCACTGTGTTGACTTTTGGGAAGCCATACAAAATAGCAGGTAGTGGTTCATTTCATGATTTGCTATCAACTGTTGCACAGACACAAAAATATAAAAACAACTGCTCAGCTCTGACAGCCTGGTTTGGCAAGACTGCATTTTATACCCGTCCATGTTTGTTCTGTACTGTTTTTGTTTGGCAAAACAGTATACCATTTGATTACTTGCCATCAAAAGTGATTGCTTAACTCCGTAATACCATATAATTGGCTTTTGACAAGACTGAAAGTCATACATTTTATTGAGTCCTGTAATTAGGACAAATCAATAAAAGGCAGTTTCTTTCAATGCTTCCCAGGACTGTATTGGTTGGTGCACTTTTCTAGGTCTTGGTTCCATTGCAAATCACTTAATATTATGACATAAAAACACCACAAAATCCTGAAAAATGTTTGTGGTGTAACATACATATAGCAGCACAACTTTTTCAAGTATCAATATGAAACTGTGAAGCAATGCTCTACTGTTTTATGGAGAAAGAGAGCACCAGGGTTGCATTCTACTTTCAGAGATTGTCTCTCTTCATTTTGTGTTACACCATTTGCAGATGCTCCACCAGTAATACCTATTATAATACAGCAGAAAAATGGCCCCATAGTGAGTTGCTGTCAAGCCTCTTAAGTTGATAGCTGTGTCTTTGCACACTGCGGGAAGAATCCCTTTCTGTCAGACAACAGCTGGTGAAGACAACATGATGCGGAGGCCACGGACGAGTGAGCCATCAAACCTCCGTCTCTGACAGTATATTGGCAAGCCACGTTTCATAAGAGTCTGCCTCACTCGGCTCTGCTTTTATGGCGCATGAATCAATGATAATTGTGCTGTGTTCTCACTTCAATGGCAGAAGTATCCCCCATGCGGCAACAGTCAAAAAAGGGGAGTTTGCTGGGATGGATCAAGGAATACCCAGAAATTAGCATGAATGAAATGAGTCACAGTTCCCCTGGGATTATGATTCATTAGCTGGAAAATGTTCAAGTTCAGAAGGCATTGGTAGCACCGTGCCAATACAACCAATATCATAAAAATGATGAGCAGCTATGAAAAGCAAGGTTACGCTATGCACGATGGATGCCTTTTGGGTGTAGTAGCCGAATGAAAAATTCCCTTTAGGGACTACTAAAGTATTGCAGGTTTTTTGTTTTGTTACTATCATTGTATTTCACCCAAGCTGTATAGCATGTGTAGATTGGATCAAACATGCTACTCAAAAGCTTTCAAGCAAACAAAGCCCAGCAACCTTATCCCCAGCTCCACCAGGGCCTAATTCCGGCCCAAACCAAGCTCCCATTCTCCTTTCCCTTATCCCTTCTGATTAGAAGTAGTCTTAAAGTCAAATATAGCACCCCACAACCCCCCTCACCCTACTCCATTCCCAACGGGACATTCTTGAATCCCCAAAGCCTCGGCCAGTTTATCGGCATCAGGGGATCAGGCAACCCCCCCCCCCCACGTCAAACGGGGAGCCCAATGTGTTCCGCGGCCTTCGGTGTAATCTCTTTGGCTGTCGACAGATCTAGTGAGGGGTCAGCTGTGATAACAGGATCACTCAGGTGGAGACAGGGGAAGGGAACACTAAAGAAAAGGAACAGAAGCTAAAAAAGAGAGAATTGTGGGCAAGTGCAAGGTGTGCTGGTGAAGTGGACCTGGCAATTCAATTCAATTTTAATGGAGCATACGCAACACCACACATGATCCTGTCAGCAAGCTAAAGCACACTCATGCTGAAATGATTAGTCAATCATCAGCGATTTTAGTAATCAATTCATTGTTTAAGTCATTAGCAAAAACATTTAACATTTGCTCATTTCAGCTTTTTTAATGTGACGATTATCAGCATTCCTCTCTATAATTGCTGGAAATTCAATATCTTGTGGTTTTGAACGACTCAGATAAAACAAGCAACGTTGGCTTTGAGAAACTCAGCTTGTGTGTCTGAGCTGTTTTTCATTATTTTTACATATTGTATAGACAAATAGCACAAATAATACACAGATTAATCAATAACGAAAATGATCGAGAAGATGAGCAGCAGCCTTTGGTGCCAAATGTAATAAAAATCCTTCTAGTGAAAGGAATCCAATTATGTCCCAATTATAACAGTGGAAATAATAAAACAATCAATACTGGGTTACAAACAGAGCCATATTTGACATGGCTGGATGCCTGACACAGCAGCGGGGAACCCTGACAAGGCTATTTTGGCCTGTCTTGCCCAGTCTGCCTCTTTCAGAATCCACTAGCACTCTGACCTGGCATCTTATTAAGACCGTTATAACCCATGGAGAAGAAGAAAAAAGGAGCAGCAGTTGACATAAATAGTGGAAAAAAATGGAAAGGTGAAAGGTCACACAAAACTGACGAGCCACAGTATCAATTTTACGCTTGGGCATCGAGCAACAAACACATAAGCCATTACTTGCACCATATCACACATGCTAGCAAATACACAAAGTTTTACAAACATTTTGTATGCAAACGGACACGCTAACATTCATAGACTCTCTCTCTTCTTCTGACTCGCTCTCGTACACACACACACACACCCACACGCTGAGAGGCAGCATGGTAGGCAGTGACACAAAGCTAATGCCTTGTCACACAGGCTGTCAGCAGATTAGCCAGTGGATTACACCCCAGCCATTAGATGTGCACAGAGCGAAAGGCCACAAACATGGCAGACAGAGGAGGAGAGGCGAGAGTGAGATAGAGTGTGAGACTGGCAGTGATAGGGCATATTCGGGCATAAGGCATAGGGACATCTAATAGAGGTTAAGTTAAAGGAGACGACGGGGAAAAGAAGAAAAATAAAGGCTGGTTAAGAATTGCATAGAAAGAAGTCAAAGTGACACAACGGAAAAGTTGAAGGGGAAGACCGAAGGATAAGAAAAAGGGAGTGGGTCAAGAGACTTTGTTGCTGGAGCAGTGGTAACAAGATTATCAGACAGACAGGACAGGAAAGGTAATAAAAATTGTAAAGGGAGAGTCACAGAGAAAAACAGAAAACGTGAGAGGAAGGGTGGGAGAGTATCCAACAGCACGTGAGGGAGCAGAGAAGAGAAGTTGTGTTGTGAAAAAAAAGGTGCCTTGAAAACCCCCCAAAACAAAACAGATAGGAGGTGTGGAGGTGATGAGGGAGACGTGAGAGAGCAGAGAGAGAGAGAGAGAGGGTAGGGGATGAGTGGAGATTAGAGGGGGGAGATGGGATATGAAGCATCAGAGGAGAGGATGGAGAATACTCTGCAGTACACTACAAACAACGCAGCACGCAGGTGAGCAAAATAGATGGTAAGAAGTGGAACATGGACCTTAATCTAGAGTTTGGCAGAGTAAACGTACAGATAAATTCAGTGAAGGGCAGTGGGATGTACCGATTTGTACTTAAAGTATCTAGAAACATAACGCCATCATCATAGTTGGGCTTCGGCATATTTTGTCTAACCTCAAGCGGCAGAAGAGCCCATGACTTTAAAAATGTTAAAACATTAGCCTATTTCTCGAATTCTCAATCATGCCACTGACATCTGTCACAGTGAATCATTTTGATATGCCTTTTTCAAGACAAGATGGCTGGATTCCATTGAGCTGCTTTAGTTTCATGGTGCTCATTTAGTAGCCGTTCTAATTATCATATGATCATAAACAGATTGATTTAGCCAGTTGTCAAAGAATTATGGATGTTCAAATGTTTTAATTTTTTAAATATAAATGAACACCAAATAACCTGTAACTTTTGTCAAATGTAGGCACACTGCTTACCTCTAGATGTAACTAACTGCAGATGGCAGTATTGATTGCAGCAGTGTCAGAAACTTTTCAAGCACTTATTACTTTAGCTTTTACCATGGCCCTCTTGTATAACTCATCTGCTGAGTAGAATAAACGCTACTCCCTGTATTGTGAAGCAATAATGATGCTTAGGCTACCCCCCCCCCCCCAATCAGTCTCTGGTTCCAAGTTGGTGTGTTTCATTTTAGGATAATCTACTCCACCGCCCCTACCGTCACCACCATCGACAACACCCCACAACAGCACCCCCAGCTTGTAAAACCACTTTACAGATGTAATGACACATAATTGTCTGCTGGATTTGCCTGTTATAAGCTTCATTTCAAGCTGAAATTTGTACAAGAATGGAAAGGAATATGTCAAGTTAAAAAGGGCTAATGGGAAATTCTGATATCCTTTCAGACAGGACTGAACAGTGTTCAGAAAAGCCATGCGAAGCAGGTCATACTCTGTTCACACCGCAGGCAGTGTATAAATTGCATGCATAGAAAGTGCTATGAGTAAATAGCAGTATATTCACCTATTCTTCTTGGTGACTGAGGTGGGAAGGGCTTTATATGTGTCTGTGTTTGCATGTATGCCAACATGCATTGGTGCATTATGTGTGAAAATGCATGCATACATGTATGTGTGTATGTTTGACAGCAAGGCTGATGTCATTCAGGACGCTTGAGCTGGTTGAGTGATTTAAATGTGTGCTGTGGAATGAGCTGAGTTTCAGAAGTGCCGGAGGGAGATGCGGGGAGACTTAATGTGTGAATACCCACAGGAGATTGAGACTATTTATTATGATAAGCCCCCATGCGCACACATCCTCCACATAAACATACATATGTACACACACAAACTCATGTGCATCCCGTAAAGAAAGAATAAGAGGGGGGGGGGGGACACATGAAGACGTAGAGATAGGGAAAATGATAGGGACACAAAGAAAAGAGGAAAACAGCGAGGGATGCTCTGAAACATGTGATTCACATACGCGCAGTGATAGGCTCGTAGTTCACCACCTATAAAAACTAATTCCACACCAGCCTATCCATAGCCATCTCATGTGGGAGCCATTCCACCTTTTAAACCCCCTCTCACTTAAAGCGGGCCCAGATGTAAGTCAAGGGGCTGCTTTGGATTAGCTAGAGAGGAAAAACTCATTTCCTTAGCCATTTTACGAGCATTTAATTTGAAACAATTAAGATATTACGGTGCCGTGGATTCACTACGCAGAGTGACAGCTGGGAGCAATCCCATAAACCCCTGAGCCAGTGAATGAGGCACCTTGCTACTCTCTTTCTCTCCACTAGCCTCCTCCTCCATCTCCTCTGTTATTTCATTGAAGCATGTAGCTTAAGGCTCTGTTGAGGTGAATGTGCTACCTTTGCCTCAGAGATCTCTCTGCAATCGCCAATTACTTTAGCAGCTCATAAATGCACCAGTTGGCTGATGATAGAATGGCCTAATTTCCCAAGACTAAAGGGAGGAAGTGAGCGCAGAGAATGTTTACCTTCTGGATGGCTTTTCCCATCACACCTTTTATTGCGTTATTGGATTTATAGCATAAGTTGCATGACTCATCTTTGGAGGAATAAATGAGAAAGATGCAAACTACAGGGGGCAGCAAATAGTAAGCTGAGATGCTAACACTTGCACTTTACATTGTGGCAGTGTGGTCAATATCATGACAGTGATTTTCTTAGATACTACTGGACCTATTTGAATTGGAGCACTTGCTTGATGTCATGCAGTTGTTTATTTTGTGGACTTTGGTGACCACACAAATTGATGACCCTTCATGTCCTATCTCTCCTACACTCCCTGACTTCAAATTCATGCTAGCTTTGTCAGCACCCACCCATCAATTCACCTCCTCCCAACACCTTCCACACTGGCATAGGAGGGCATTGGAGGTGTGAAATTGATGAAGGTGCGCTTGTGAAAATGTCAGGGGGGGGATCACTGGCCAGAGAGAGAGAGCGAGAGAGAGCAGGAGAACATTTTGGGGAGGGGAGGGGGGGTGACAGATAGGAGTGGCAAAAGCTCCTTTTCATGAACACTGATCTGTAAAATGGAGGACCCAGCGCAAACAATGGCCGTGATCAATCGGCTATGGTGAGAGGCTGAGAGGCTTCTCATAAATGCCCGATGCCAGCACGCACCAGCCGAAAGAAAGAGGGATAGAGCGAGAGGGAGTGACAGAAAGAGACATGGACAGAGATGAGGTGTGTGTCACTATTGGTTTGGGGAAAGTCAGTGGGATAGAGAGCAGAAGGAGCAGATGTACAGAGAAGGGTAGAGAATTGGCACATAAAAGAGCACGGGGATAAGGTAAAAGGCTTTTAGTGTAGGGAAGATTTAAATAAATGAAAGGACAATGAAGGGGAGTGGAGGGCGATGGAACAGATCAACAGACAGAAAAAACAGAAGAGCATCATTTTTGTTCAGAGACACCTATTTGAATTCAGACAAGAATTGACAGAGAAGAAAAGAAGGCCCATCAAAAAAACCCTTCTGAGGAAACATAAAACCATATGACTAAATGCGTAAAAAAGAGAAAACACATCTTGACAATTTTCAATTGTTCATTGACTAATTGATTATTCAAACAGACATTTCAGTGCTTGCTTATTATGCACACATCGAGCACAGAGCACATGTTCATACTTCTTGGATGTTTTGCATTAGGGGCGGCCGTGGCTTGGTGGCAGAACGGTTGCCTGCCAACCGGAAGGTCGGCGGCTCGATCCCCCAGCCATGCGTCGAAGCATCCTTGAGCAAGTTACTGAACCCCAAAAATGCTCCCGAAGCTGCGCCTTCGGTTTGTGAATGTTCTCATATGTAAGTCGTTTAAAATGACTAAATGTAAAATGACTAAATGTAATTGGCATGGAAACAGCACATGACTCATCTATCCTTATCAATGGTGAAAGACGTTTCCCGCTTACCGAGGAGCGTGGCGAGCGAGCGATTGATAATCAGTAGTTAAGTGCTAGTGGTGTCGGGTTCAGTTTGGGAAAAGGACCTCTGTTACTATCAAACACAGCCTCTGTCTGTCATCCACTTCCAATTCATTTTCAATTCAGTTGGGCTTTATTGACATGGGAAATGTTAACATTGCTAAAGCATGAGCAAAATAAAAACATACATAAACAGAAGAATTGTGATGTAAAATATATACAGATAAGTAAGATAGGATAATAATAAATTGTAGACTTAAATACAAAAAGTGAAAACTGCAACTTCTTTTTTCATTGTCCCTCAGGTACAATGTACTTGGTTAGGATCTCTGTCTGCTTTCGATCTCTGACAGTAGAGAGATAATCTGCCAAGTCACAATCTCTTTTTAGGGCCACATAACATTCTGATATAATTTGGCTTTTAGTTTCTTATTTACAATGCTCTAAATAGATTTCTTTACATTGTGTTATAATTTGGTGTACTCTGATTGGTGTTTGGAAAGCACTGTTGAAGTGTGACTTGTCCACTGTCGTGACTCTTCCTCGTTCTCCAGCTCAATTTTATGATCGACAGTATCGACGCCAACCTGTTAGGTGCTTATTACATCAAGCACAAACCACACACACACATTCAGATTTGCATTATTTCACCAGACAGATATCCTGAGCTCGGTTCCACAGAGGGACTGTCAGGCAGGAGTTGACTCAATCTGTCTAAACCTCTGTCCCTCGCTACCTCTATCCCTCTCTTTGTCTCTCTGCGCAGCCTGCTGCTCACCATGGCTGCTGCAGCCATCCCAGTTGATCTCTTAATGGACCTAATTGCTTTTCAGCTCATTGCACCCCATGCCAACACTAAACTAAATCAAACCGAGGTCCCATCCACAAGCCTCATCGCAAATCTGATTCCACTTGACATCATAATAAGGTGATATTGACTACTCATGACTCAGCAGTTCCAGAACAGATGAGTAAGCGTGCGTCTCTCGTCACGCCGTGTGCCGTGACAGGTGGAGCTGTTCAGGTCATGTAAAAGTTCAAGTTGCCCTCCTTAGGAGTGCAGCCCATGCACCGTGCTCTCATTGACAATAAGCTTGCGACCCTCTGTGGCAGACAATATATTAAATGCATTGTTGCACACATAATCCACTATGGATTAGAAACGCTGAAATACACAAAGAATAGGTGCTGCCTCGATACAACACGATCTGTAGTCATGTCTGCTTCTGTGGCCGTTGCTTGCCACACTAGTGCCATCTTGGGTACACTAGTCAAAAGCTACTTGGAAGCTAATCAAAGCTGATCAAACATGTAATATAAACCCACATTCAGCTCTTCCAATCTGAGGCAATGTCACACTAGACGAAACATTTACTCAGCATCACCAGAATTTAAGACCACATGCTGTCGGCTCTGTAGGTATTGTGACAACAGGCTGTGGTCAGCTGCATCAAACATATTTAATGGTTAACTGTTGGCAGCACCACCAGTAAGAGCTAATGTATTACCACAAGACTCTCTCCAGGGTCAAATGGCCTGCTCCAACACTGCAATCTTGTACTGAATTTACAAGGCCCCCGAAATCCTATTTTCTCAATCAGCTTTTTGCTATGAGAGACAAATGAATACAACATTTTATGTCAGAAAAGCTTTGGTTTATTTTACATAAAGTGTTGATGTCATATTTCTGTGCATCTGTTAAAGTTAGCAACATTTGCATCAAAATGCGATGACAGGTTGTGGGGTTGTATGCTCATCTTGCCTGCAAATCGGATCAAACTACAGCCGCATAGACCTCACGAGGCAGATTAGCTGAGAATTGAGTGTTAAACTTTCAATAAATGATAACTAACGATGTTTTCCCCTAATCGTAACTGTTGCTTATTTGCTCATGAATATTTAATGTTGCACAGAAGCACTTAAAATTTGAAAGTGGGACATGTGAGAACATTTTTGGAGGTACTGCCTGATTTCAGTTTCCGTCATTACACAACCATCTTACATCCAGGTAATTATCCAGGGATAATTTTGGAGCATAAATACGGTTAATTTAATTAACTGGCTTCAGGAGGTGAAGAATGTTTTGACCTGGGGGACGTGTTGTACGGCTGTCATTGTTTCCAACTTATGTAGGTCACTAAGTGAAGTAAATAGATGTAATCACTGATTGCGAAAGGCTCTGTATAAAAGTTGTCTGGCATCAGACCAATAAATTAACTACTTCTTCCCAATCATGTACATAATTATGGCAATCAATCTGGTTCTCTCTTTACAATAATTTCACCCATAAAAAAGTGTTTTGTCTGTAATGAACTTTGCAACTATTAAGTCCTCAGTTTTCGACTAAATGATAATTGCTCATGAATGCCTGACTATGTTTAGCCATCCATCTTGTCAGACAGATTCTAAGAAGGAGAGAAGTATTAGATGTCTCCGCCAAGGCTACAGTTGGGTGTTGGTTTACATTTTTCATGCTTTGGAGAAGTGTGTAATTTCACTTTGGCATTTGTCGCCCCCACCCCACCCAACCCCCCCACCATCCTTCTCCCCCTCTCTTGACTGCTTGGGCAGCGGCCATAAACAAGTCAATCTCAACACATTGGATTAGATTTATCCGCTTAAGATAGATTGTTATCCCGAAGAGCGTGAGTCTCGCTTGATGGGGAAATTAATTTTACGATGACTGGTTTACTTGATCAGGGTTGTGGGGGGAGGTGGGGACTATAAATGTATCAAATCGGGGGCGTGAGGAGCTGAAAACAACAGTCCTTGTTTTTGATTCAGATAACTTGTCTCTCTTCTCTGCAGTATTATACATGGTTTTGTCTTTGGGTCGCAGAAACTAGAGTAATGACTTGACTGACAGTCATTTGTAAAGTGCCAGCAACTTGTCAAGGGTGAAAAGGCCTGCTCCTCCAGCTATAGGAAGATTCACAGAGAAAGACATTGTATTTTCACATCTGTACATATGTAACTGACAGTTTGTATGCATATTGTAAATAGGCTGCCTGATCAGAAGTACAGTGCAACTTATCCAAAATTGAAACACTGTCCATGGAGGGGAAAAATCCTTCTGAAATAGTTGTCAGCCCTCCCACATCTAGAGTGTTAAACTGATACAGCAGTTATTGGATTGAGTTACAATGGAACTGACCTCAGCCTGTTCAGCAACAAACTCCCGTCTGTGCCTTGTCCTTATTGTAAATTCATCTGACAAGTATTACTTAAATACCAGACTAAAAACAAACCTCCTTTCTTGCAACTTAAACAAGTTGACTGATTTTCTACCTGTGTAGCCTATCTGTTCCTGAACCAGACAGTTTAAAGCGGCTGCACAACAGAAAAGTATGGCTTTAAGAAGTAGTTTTACCGCCACCGTGATAAACACTGCACCCTGTAAAATTAAATACTACCAAATCTATAAATTGGTTTGTTTTATACCGTAAACTAGCTTCGTCTACAAGGCCACCATTAAAGACAGTGCTGAGAGAAAATGTATCATTTAGGTTCAAGGGATCCACCAACTCTAGAACCGTGACACAAAGGGCTTCTCAAGGTTTGATGCTGATGTTTAGCATGTATAATGTTTACAGTGTTCACCATCTTACTTCAGCATGCTATCATTCACTAATCTTTGGTCATAAACCAAAGTATTGGACAAAGTTGACATTTTGACTTGATGATGGCGCTAGAAGAAAAGTCTGGGGATCACCAGAGCGGGTCGTCCACCAATCGGAAATTGGGCGGTCCTGGGCAAGACACTGAAACCAAAATTGCTCCCCCGGGCGCTGCGGCTGCCCACTGCTCCTAATAATTAGGATGGGTTAAATGCAGTCATTGAATCTCACTAGACGTTGTACTGTGTATGATTGTGCATTTGACAAAGAATCTTATTACACCTCATCCTGCGACGGACATGAATGTCTGTACCAAAATTCATGGCACTCCATCCAATTGTTGTTGAGACATTTCATTAAAACACTTAAATTTCAAGTTCATAGTCGCATCAGTTGGAAAAGTCATAGGGATCACCAAAGTCAGAGGGATTGATCCTCTGGAAACCATTACTGTCTGTACAAATTTTCACAGCAATCCATCCAATAGTTGCCAAGATATTTCATTCCAGCTCTGATCATTTGTATGATCATAAACAGCACAATATTTAAATATCCATGGCGACAGTGATATTAAGCTGCTAATAAATACAAAACCTCATTAAACTCATTATTTAATATGGCATTAAAATGATTCTTTGGCAGCCTGTAGGGCAACCTGATACCATTGTTCAACAATGAAAAGAAAAAGAACTTAACATTTCCAAAATACATTTCAAAATAAATGAGAATATTCAATGCTAATTAGTTTTGTAAAGTCAGAATAGTCCCCACAGATATACTGTGTAGGCAGGTACACAGAGAAACACATACATCAAAAGATTTGCTTACACTCTTCATCCAAAGCAAATGCATATTGATGCTGCATAACCTTTAGCATCCTTAGCTGCATTTGCATTGGATTTACATAGTAAATGTCAATCAGTGCTACACTTTGCATGACACCACACACGAACGAATGTAAACATGCCCGAGGCAGTATATCAAACACTGTTGGCTCACATAATAGTAATGTGTTGTCATTGTCCTACAACAAAGAAAACATTTGTCAAGTGAGACCTTTTTTTAAATGGCCCTCCTACTGTCAAGAGTATTAATAGGCAAACTTGCCGCATGTGGTCTTGCTGCGGCACTCAGATTTTCTCTGTCTTGGATCCTTCTCATTGAAGGACAGTTGGTTTATAGACTATCGTGTCCTGTTGGGCGACAAAGTTCACCCATTATAGGACAGCGAGGCAGGCAGGCTTTTGATAAATCCTACCCTTGCCCCCATTTATCAACAAGTGCTGTTGTATTACTGCTATAGCTGGTGCCAAGAATATGAAAGCACAAGGTTGGACGCAGAGCAGAATTGTAAATCTAATAACTAGGGTCATCTAATTCTATTCAAAAGATCGTCAATACAGGTGAGGAATTTGACAGAAAATGGAGAAGCTCCCTATAGTCATACATCGAAGGTGAATAGCAGCTGGCCTAAAGGATTGGAATCATTTTCTTAAAGAGAACTGAGGTAAATCATCCAAAATATCCAATGTTTGGATGTACTAGGAGTGGCATATCTTTGTCAAAACCAAAACAGCATTCCAACATTCACCCTATACTCCTGATGATTAAGAATATTTTCAGAAATAATTGCTTTGGTGAAAGGCAGACAGTCAGCTAGTTGTGTCTAGAGGCACAATGTACTGTAAATCACAAATGTCTATCACTCCCACAATGCTTTCTCGTAGCCAGCAGTCGAGGGCAATAGTTCACATAACTGTAATTTCATCAAGTTTCTCCATTGTTCATGGTCACAATACCAACACTTTCTTTTAGCCTATAAATCTACATGCGCAGGCTATATCAAATTCTGCACTTAGAAAATGGAGCTCGGTATAATTTGCGGGTATAAATCACCATCGCTGTTACTCAATCAGATACATGACATGTCTGAGTGCAGGTAAGAAAAAAGATCTGCTGACTGCAGTAGTCTGTCTCTGTCTCTCAGTAGTACTATTGTTGGATGCTAGATGTTTGTGTCTGCAGGGCTTGGTTGTTCATCAGAAGGTTTAGGTTGCTGCCACAAAAAACAACTTTTCTTCAAACACAATTGGTCATAGTCATCTGTCTCCCCGGGCCATCGCTGTTATTTTTTTTGTTGCCCCTACATCAGAGGACCACGCACTTGACCGTGTTATCAGGAGCAATATTGTCCCTCTATGCATTGTTGTGCACCATTATGTCTTTTCAGTGACGTGGATGTGAATGAATCACGTCTTGGAATCAGTACATGAGATGTGTGATCATTACACGTGGGTTATAGAGGTTGCTGCTCATCTTGGCAGCTCTAACAGGCTGACCTTGGAGTACATAATGCAATATGCTAAGGCAGCTTTCCTACATACCAAAGCAATGCCTTTGATAAAAATAAACAAAACGGCAGGTGATATGCCTCCCTGATGGACATGCATGTGCACAGTCTGTTAACAAAATCAATATAATATCCCTACAGGGACTCAGTGTGTCTGTGGCTCTTACTGATGAGCTTGTAGTGACCTTACTGTACACGATGGCATGTTTTATGGAGTTTGTGCTGACATTACCCCTACCACGAAGCATCCGTGTCTGCCAGGCTCCACCTCTCACCTGCTTAAGGAGCAGTGGTAGGAAGTAACTAAGTACATTTACTCAGGTACAGTACTTACGGACAATCTGAGATACTTTAAGTACTTAAATGTTATCGTACTTTATACATACAGCTACTGTACATTTAAAAAAGAGCCTTTTCAGATTAAGATGTTAAAAACCTATATTGAATATATTAAATGGTGAATCTTTATAAAGTAACCCATCCAATAGGATATAAAACAGGTATACAACAGGTAGATGCTGCTTGCATGCTAATGCATCATTAATAATCATACATTAGTACAATATGGAGTTTTTGTGTCAAATTGACAAAAGGCCATTTCACTTGCATAGTGAGTACTTAAAGTAAATGTTCACTTTATAATTTATGTACTTCATGCAATACTTTTACTTAAGTATTTGTAATGGAATATTTAAACATTTTGGTACTTCTACTTTTATTTAACTAAGAAATGTGAACCCCCCCCCCCCCCCCATGATGACAAACACACACTCAGAACACACAGAAAGCTCTGATAAACTTATTCCCATATTTTTGTACCATTCTTGACACATTTTCATTGATTCTTCTTAGAAATTGCTCTATAATATGCTGTCGGTTGGATTATTGATATACAGTATTTACTAGGCTCGCTCATTATAACATGGCTGTAGCTGTACAATAACACACACAGACACACACCTACTCCCACTTCTCTCTTTAACACGTATCTTGCTCTAAAATAGCCACGTCCAAGTGTACATTCCTGCAGTCGACTCAGGGGGTGGGGGGGTGAGGGCTGATCCGGGAGCGTTGGGAAAGTGGGACCTCGCTAAGTGACGTCACTCCTCCTACACACACACACACACACACACACCTCTCTCTCTCGCTCTCTCATTCTCCAGTTTTTCTCCACCTGGGGTTTGAGTCCGTGCTGGGGTCTTCGCAAAGAGAGAGAGAGAGAGAGAGAGAGAAGGAGAGAGAGAGAGAGAGAGAGAGAGAGAGAAGGGGAGAGAGAGAGAGAGAGAGAGAGCGATGTCTTATAAACATCTAGATAT